>JAOTRH010078885.1:0-49357 GCA_034768845.1 Heliamphora exappendiculata
CTGTTTATAACAGCGAAGATTGCCTTCCAAACTCGCTATGGTCACTACGGGTGTTTGGTTATGCCGTTCAATTTGACGAATGCTTCTGCGACGTTCATGGACTTGATGAACTGCATATTCCATCCATACCTTAACCGTTTTGTGGTCGTGTTTATGGATAAAATTTTGATCTACTCACCATCGAGAGAGGTACACGAGGAACACTTACGTATTGCCTTACAGCTTCTGAGAGAACACCGATTGTACGCAAAGTTTGAGAAGTGTTAATTTTGGATGCCTAAGGTGAAGTTCCTTGGACACGTGGTATCAAAAAATGAAGTGCCTATGGATTCTTCAAAGATTGGTGCAGTGATGAGTTGGGAGCAACCAAAAAATGAGTTTGAGAATCGCAGCTTCTTGGGTTTAGGGGCTATTACCGGCGATTTGTTAAAGCTTTTTCTAGACTCGCCGCGCCGATGACTCGCCTTACACGGAAGGGAGTCAAGTTTATTTAGAGTGAGTCTAGTGATTCGGCATTCCAAGAACTGAAGAAGAGATTGACAAATGCACCAGTGTTGATTATTCTGGAACGAGGTTTAAGGTATACAATTTATTGTGACGCATCCATGATGGCTTGAGGTGTGTCCTAATACAGAAGGGCAAGGCTGTGGCTTATGAATCTTGGCAGTTAAAGACTCATGAACAGAACTATCTGACACATGATTTGGAATTGGCAACTGTGATTTTTGTCTTAAAGGCATGGCAGTACTATTTGGACAGCGAGCATTTTGATATTTTTTCGGATCACAAGAGTTTAAAATACTTAATTTCTCATAATGACCTGAATCTACACCAGTGACGGTAGATGGAGTTTATGGAGGACTATGATTTTGACCTTCAGTATCACCCGAAAAAGGCTAATGTCGTAGCCGACGCTCTTAACAAGAGATCTTATGGTTCATTGGCTCCTATTGTCAAACGAGAATGGGATATGCTCTAAGAGGTTGTTGAGTTTGATTTGTGTCTCGAGGAGACGGAGGAGGTTGCGATCTTGTTTTTAGTGGTTTTACAACCTATGCTGGTTGCTCGTGTGTTAGAGGCTTAGTAGACAGATCAGGAGGCTCTTATGTTACGAGATCGTGTTGATAGTGGGAGAGACACCACGAGATGGGTTGTCAGCCTGGATCAGAGTCTGAGATTGGTAAGGAAAGTGTTTATTCCAGAGTCATGCCATGACGATGTGCTACGTGATTTTTACCATTCTCGTCTTACAGTGCACCTAGGAGGCACCAAAATATACCATGATTTACATCGACAATTTTGGTGAAAGGGAATGAAGGGGGATGCAGTTCAGTTCATTTCTCGATGCCTAACTTATCAGCAAGTGAAGGAAGAGCACCAGAGGCCTGCAGGATTACTACAGCCATTGCTAGTGTCAGAGTGGAAGTGAGAGAATATCATGATGGATTTTATATTTAGACTTCCTAAATCACCTAAGGGACATGATGCTATTTGGGTTGTGGTTAGCAGACTGACGAAATTTGTGCATTTCCTTCCCATTCGTGTGAGGAATTTCGTGGACAAGTCGAGCAGGCTGTACGTCAGTGAGATTGTTTAGTTACATGGAGTACTTGTGTCTATTATTTTCGATCGAGACTCGCGCTTTACGTCACACTTTTGACAGAGTCTTCAGGTAGCTTTAGGGATGAAATTGCTTTTTAGCACTACTTTTCATCCACAGACGGATGGTCAGTCTAAGCGTACTATGCAGATTTTAGAGAACATGTTGAGAGCTCATGTGCTTAATTTTCGAGGTCCTTGAAAGGATCATCTGCTGTTGAGATGGTGCCTTTCGAGGCTTTGTACGACAGGCCATGTTTGTCGCCGGCGTGTTAAACAGATGTGAGAGACGTAGTAGTGTTGGGACCTGACTTGGTACGAAAGACAACAAAAAAGATTATCATGATCTGCCAATGTTTGGTGACGGCCTAGAGTTGTCAGAAGAATTATGCCAATTAAAGGATGAGGCCTTTAAAGTTTGGGGTGGGGGACCACGTGTTTTTAAAGGTCTCGCCACGTTGAGATTTGATGAGATTTGGTCGTAGCGAAAAGTTGTTGCCACGTTTTATTAGGCCGTTTGAAATCCTAGAGAGGATTGAGGAGTTGGCATACTATCTAGATTTTTCTCCTCAGTTGTCATCTGTGCACAACGTGTTTCATGTTTCCATGCTTTGGAAATACGAACCTGACCCGTCCCATATTTTAGATTGGGAAACGTTACGAGTGGATGAGGATGTATCCTTTGAGGAACGACCTGTAAGAATTTTGGATACGAAGGAACAAATGTTGAGAGAGAGGACCATTGCTTATGTTAAGGTTCTGTGGCTTTATCACGGAGTTGAGGAAGCTATGTGGGAGCTTGAGTCTGAGGTCCGAGTTAGATACCCAAAGTTTTTTTCTTCTTAACCTTATAGCGAATTTCGGGGACAAAATTCCTTAAAGGGGGAAGAGTTGTGAGACCCGATTCTTTTTATTTTTATATCTCATATATGTAAGGTGTTGTTTATCATTTTAATCTTAGTAGAGAAGCACGTTTATTTATGTTTTATGCATGTGTTGGCTTAGTTTCCCATGTGAGGTTCAATCCCGATCCTATCGAGCATTGCAGGAATAGTTATGTTTTTCTGGGCAGGACCGCTCGATCGGTTAAAATTGCACTTGAGTGGTCTGTCTACGGAGGCTGTGTATAAGACAGCTCACCACCATGATTTTTGAACCAAAACTTCTTCTACAAGGTTCTTTATCTCTCTCTTGAAAACCCAAACCAGATTCTCTCTCTAGATTTTAGTTTAGTTTGGGCTCGATTTTTTGCGTAAGAATAGCGGTTCATTGATGTCCTCGCCATGGGTTTCACGTTCATCAGAACGGAATCTCGTTTTGATGACTTTGATTTTTTGTCAGTGTCTTAAAGCTTTTAGTTTTTAACTCTCCGAGATAGAATTCTAGACTACTTTCTTTAAAAGGGTGCTATATGTGATTATATGCGTTTTTACCGTTTTAAAATGCTATAAATGTTAGACTTTGTGTTTAAACCATGTTTGGTTGCACAAAAAGCATGTTTTGTGTTTTTATGGCTTATTAAAAAGGTGGTGGACATGTGTGTGTCTGTGATTTTTGAAAGAAACAGTTTTGAAAAATGGGGAGATTTATGTAAAAGTGGTAAAAATCTAGTTTTAGAGGTTTGGAGCTAACCCTTGGGGTTGAGCCTTGGTTTTTAAACTATTCGGTTGGGATGGTGGAAACATTTCAAAAATGTGGGTTAGTCTCCATGGCTAAATGGATGATGTGGCGAAATGCCATTGGACATTTTGTATCTGACAGTTTGTATTTACAAGCGTTTTCGTAGTTAAGCTACGTGCTTTTAATGATTCCATAGATGCACCATAACAATATGTGTGTACTTGGGCCGACATTGCTTCTCGGTGAAAGTCTAAAAATTTTGCACAAGTACTTCGTTCCTTTGAGTTAATCCTCGTAAATGAAGTGGTTGCCCTAGTGGAAGGCGTTTGTTGTTGTAGCTCCGTATAAAATTTGTCATTACCTAGCGGGTCATTGGAAGCCCCAGACCTAGGTTAATGGGTAAGAGTCTATAGTTGTTACCTTTGTCCCCGGTGCGACAGAATCGGTACATAGAAATCATTGTGGATTGTGAAAACCTGGTTGAAAAATCACATGTTGTTTACATTTGATAAATTGTGAATGTTACGGGATTACATGAAAACATTTGGTTTTAAGGATAGAAAATCGTTTTGAGACTTGTGATGTTGAGTTTTTCATATAATTCATAATTGCTTGTTATACTTTTACTTCATGCTAGTCTATTCCTATTTGGTTTCGACTCACATTGTAGGATTTTAAAAACTTTCAAGTGAATTTGATCACATCGATTGATCTTGGTGAGCCCGGATCAGGCAAAGTCAAAACTCTTTTATTATTTATAGTAGTTTTGTTGATCGGTGATTATCACCGCTTTGTTGTTAGATCATGTAAAGGAGTTTTATGATTCGAGTTTGGAGGAACATGTTTTGTAAGCCATGAGGCCTTAATTTTGATGTTTACATGGTTGTATGACGATGAGAGAGACCATGGGTTGTTTGTTGTTTTTCGAGTTTGTATGTTGTAGTTATCACCGGTTGGTTTTATGCTTTATATCAACTCTTGTGCCTCGATGGAGAATTTTGAACCTTATTTTAGCATGTTTTGGTTGGCATGGTTGTGCCTTGAAGCCTTTCAAAAATGTTGAAAATGTTTAAGTGTTGAGCTTTCAAGGTTGTTGTTTTCAAAAAAAGGTCCAAAGCCAAACCGCTCGACGAATCGCTCGAGCGGTTGCCAAGTGTTCATGGAAAACATTATATTTTTGTGTTTCGAGTGGAAAACCAGTGCGCTTGCAAGGACCACTCGAGCGGTCTAGGAAAATTCTTGCATATTTTGTTTATTTTTTTTAAAACTTGGCTCTCAGGAACCGTGACCATATTCTTTTGGGATGTTCTTTTACATAAAATAAATCCTCGATAGTGCATTTTTCAAAGGTTTTAAACTTGCTTTTGTTTACGTTCCTGGAACTGTCTTGGCTCGGGTGATTTTAATAGATCTTGGAACCTCAAAACGGGTTTTTCTTGGGTAATTCACGTGACCCGAGTTTTGGGCCGTGACAATTGCAAACTGTCTTCACAACTATTTCTTCAACTTATTGATTTTGTCAATGCATGGCCCTATAACGAGCATATCATCCACTTACAGTACTACAATAATATAGGAGTTGTCAAAGTTCTTGGCATAACAGCAATGGATTGTGAACCAAATGCTTTGCATGAAACTATCAAACTTCTTATACCACTGCCTTAGAGCTTGTTTCAAACCATACAAACTCTTACTCAGTTTGCAGACTAGGTTTTCCTTTCCCTATATTGTGGACCCCTCTGACTGATGCATGTAGGTGTCCTCTTCCAAGTCACCATAACGAAAGGTGATCTTGACATCTAGCTATTCAAGATGTAAGTCCTCAACAAATATAATTTCTAGTACCAACCTGATTGTTGTCAACATCACAATCGAAAAAAAAAATTCTGTGTAGTTAATACTGTCCTTTTACTAAAATCCTTTGGCAACCAATCTAGCCTTGTAGTGCTTGCTACTGTCGTGTTCTTTCTTCACTTTATAAATCTATTTGTTATGCAAATCCTTCTTTCTCGCTGACAATTCTGTTAGCTCTCATGCCTGATTTGTCAACAATGAGTCCATTTCATCTTTCATGGCCAATTCCCACTTCATTGAGTTCTTTGTTTACAAGGCATCAGCATAACTCTCAGGCTCACCATTGTCGGTGAGCAAGATGTAGAATAGGGACGGTGAGAACCGCTATTACGGTCTGATACTTCTAGAAGACCTTCTAACAGCCATTACCGGTGTGATGTGTTCCACATGTTGGTTCACATTTTCCTTGTCTTTTTCATCCCATTCTACATAATGTTTTCAGAAATATCATTCAGATCAACGAACTCAGACTTCCTCGTTTCTGGCATCACAATGTCTGACTTTGCCTTTGACCTGTCTTTGTACATAACCTATTCATTGAAGACAACATTCCTACTTCCAACAATTTTTCGATTTGGTCATCCCAAAATGGATACGTAACTGCATCAGCTCCATAACCAATAAGGAAACATTTTCTAGATTTTCCTTGTAATTTATTTCTAGTATCAGAATCTATGTGAATATATGAAGTGCAATCAAATAATTTCAGAAAGGAAAGATTTACCTCTACTTCGCTCTGGACTTCTTCAAGCATTTTGAGACCCAAGAGAACTGATGGTCCACAATTTAACAGGTAGGCTGTAGTGTTCACTGCATCAGTCTAAAAATATTCTAGCAGCCCAGCATGCAATCTCATTCTCCTAGCACACTCATTCAGAGTTTTGTTCATGCGCTCAGCCACAGCATTCTGTTGTAGTGTTCCAGGAATGGTTTTCTACCACTTGATTCCATTTGCCGCACAAAACTCTCTAAACCCCCTGTCTATGTACTATCCTCTATTGGCTGATCTTAAACGCTTCAATTTTAGACCCGTTTTAGTTTCAACTAAAGCCTTCCACCTTTTAAAGATTTCAAATACATCAGATTTATTCTTTAGAAAATAAATCCATACATTTCTGCTCGAGTCGTCAATTAGCGTGACGTAGTACCGTGAGCCTCTAAAAGATGCAACTAGAAAAGGTCCCCACAGGTTTGTGTGCACCAACTCCAACCTTTTAGGTTTTGATGTCCCATCCCTTTTCAAGAAACTGACCTTACTCTATTTCCTAAAGAAGCAACCTTCACACAGATTAAATTTTGCAGATTTCAAACCCAGTAATTTACCCTTTGACAATAAAATCTTCATTCTTTTTTCACTCATGTTCCCTAATCTCAGGTGCCATAAGTTTGTGTCTCTCTTGCCGTTAGCAACTGCTGTCATATCCCTTGTGCTAGATGTGATGTACAAAGTGCCTATTTTTGTTCTAGCACCTTTTATAATCTTTCAAGTGCTACCAGCAAATGTCACAGAATGCCCTTCAGCGTCAGGTTGCCCAATAGAAATTAAATTTCTCATCAATTTGGGAACATATCGTACCTTATGTATCATCTACACGGATCTATTTGGTAGTTTTACTCGGATATCTCTGGTACCCACAATATCCAATGCGTCTTCATCTACCAAGTTCACCTACCTAAAATCACTTGCCACAAAATTTTCAATAATTTCTCAGTGTGCTGAAGTATGAAAGGATGCTCCTGAATCAAGCACCCAAGAATCAATTAGGCTATCAACTGAAAGAAGTAAGGCGTCCTGTACATCTTCTGTCAGAGCATTGTCAGATTCATTGTTAGTCTTTTTCTTCAGTTCTCATCTATTCTTTTTAATGTAGCTAATTTTACCGCAGTTCCAACACTCAGCTTACCACCCTGACCTGGTTTTGTTTTTATCCTTTTTAGACTTTGATCTATCCCGATTCTAATTTATGTCAGTACCTCTACCCCTTGATTTGACATTCAACGCTGATCCAATATTAGACCCAAAACTAAATACCTCACCAGCATCTCTCCTGCGAATCTCTTTTCTTTAAAATGAGATCCGTAATATCATCATACTTGAGTATATTCTTTTCAACGAAATTACTCACTATCATTCTCATTTCTTCCTAACTGTTTGGAAGCAAAGCCAAAATAATTAAAGCACAAATCTCATCTTCAAAGTTAATCTCAATGGAAGACAGTTGATTCATGATAGTGTTGAACTCATTTAAGTGTTGTGCAACAGGGGTACCCTCTATCATCTTAAGATTAAATAATTTCTTCATAAGATGTACCCTGTTATTGGCTGAGGATTTTTCATACATACTCAACAAAGTCGCCATTAAGTCTGTTATCATCTTCTCCTTGATCACATTGTGCACCACTAATCTAGACAACATTAGCTGGATAACTCTAGTAACTGTCTGTCGAGTAAATCCATTCTTCATCCTTCATATCCTTTGATCTCATACCCAAGAGAGGCAAGTGTAACTTCTTTCCATACAATTAATCCTCAATCTGCATTCTCCATTATCCAAAATCCATTCCATTGGATTTTTCAATCCTTGTCGATCTTTCTTCTTCTGCCATGTGTATTCTTCAACTCTCTTAACCCAGAGCTCTAATACTAGTTATTGAGGATTAGAGTATGGTCTCAACAATTCTACCCAAGATCACCAAAGAACGCACAAACCATAAGAATGAAAAACGAAGAAAGAAAAAACAGCAATCACACAATCGAGACACAAGGATTTACGTAGTTCGACAAGCAGTGACTACGTCCGCGGACTCACACTTTCACAATATAACTGGAAGAATACAAGAGAGGAATCTTTTAGAAAGAGGAAACAAGAAAACAAAAAAAAAAAACAATGCGGTTGTCGCAACCAAATAAAATCTCACGTAAGCTTCAATCCATAATAGTAAATAAAAGATATAGAACAACTACAATCACAGGAATAAACAATATATGTGATTCGACTGGTTATCTACATTCATGAGAGAAAAGAAACAATCAACTATTCGCAAATAAAGATTACAAGTCTCACACTCTTACTTACAATATCTGATTTTGGTCTCAACCTAAGCCTAACTCTGTCTCTTTATACTCTCTCTAGTCTCTAACCTAAGTCTCTCTAAGTATTTTGACCACTTATAATCAATCTGAACGTTCTAGGGTTTCAATAGTTAAAACCCACCTTAAATAGATTTCAAAGAAAACACAAATTAAGGTTAAACTCATGCATAACCCACCGTAGTCCGTCCGGATGCCCGTCTGGATGAAAAATCCTATGTCCCAAACTGTCCGAATGTCTACCTGCTCATCCAAATGAAAACCCTTATGTTTCAATCCGTCCGAACGCACGTCCGAACAGAATTACCCAATGAATTTGAACCAAACGCCCAATAATAAGCAACTTCATACCCTTTGTCACAACGACATCTTTTATTTCAAAAAACTAACACTCCTTATAAAATTGAAATCCCAGACTAACTAGCCATTTTGTTTTAATACTGGAATAAATTACAAAGAAAATTAAATTTCATACTGAAAAATTACAAAAAAATTTAAAATTCATAAAAAATAAAACAACAAATAAACAAAAAACTTTCTGTTGGAGGCAAAACTGTCAAAATCATTATTTTTGCAAACGAATTTTGGTAAAAATTAACTGGACGGGCAAACGCTAAAACGAGCTCCAAATAAAACTTTTGACGTCGAATGATCAAAATAAAAAATTCGTACAACCAAAGTTAATTTAAAAGAATATCTTTTACCGGTTAAATCTTCAACTATGATTTTGATTCCGATTTGAAACTCTCGTCATACCTTCTGCCGTATTCTCTTATGCGATTCTTGAATATAGTGTGAACTACAATCTATCAAGAACTTGTACCGGTAAAATCTGAACAGTTTTTGTCTTGAAGACAGGTTATAAAACTAGTTCAGCCTAGCCACATATTTATAGGGTTACAATAGAAACCTCTGGAATAATTATGACTAAAACTTCTAGTAGAACACAGACACCCATCAGCGGTTTTCACAATTAAGCAAGCTGCATAGTGGTATCTATAATTATGAAAACCTTACAGGAATTTCTGTAATTTTCATAAAATACTAAATTACAGTTCACACGACTAAAAAAATATAATTGCACTCTAAGCCATAATCTCAAGACCTTCTTGCATTGAACTCCTATTATTAAACGCTTAAAATTTTTCTCTACGTTAAGATTTTCGATACCCGCCAATTAAATTTAATTACAGATAATTTAAATTTATTCGGTATCTTGAAATTCCTTAAATCTTTTCGCATAATTTATTTAACCGCCGAATAATCAAATCTGCCTACAAGATTTGGGGTGGTCAAAACTTATAAGTTTTCCTAAAGGGGTTTCGTCAATTCCAATCTTTCAGGACGTGAATTTCGTTAATAATCAATATTCACCATATAAATAAAACCGCTATCTAACTCACCAAGAATATAAACCCATATAAAATTGCACAGTCTAATGAATCAAAGCAACGAATATTAAATATACGCAAATTAATAATTATTTCAAAATTAAGAGTATAAGTACTATTCATAATAATCTTGGAATGTGAATTAATTTATATAATCAATATAAAATTAATTACTCCAATGTTTTCGTTCAATACACACAAAGTGTACTGGCACAGAAAGTCGAAACAATAGACGACGCTATTATCCGTTCCCCAGAACTAAGACAGACATACTAAAACTCTGTGTCATAATCGTACCGATAGTATGTCCATTTTCATCTAAACTGTGAACATAAAAACTTATATTCTGTAAGAACCTAAAATCTGGTCATATGTGTGTAAGCCGTACTCTATACACCAGATTAAATACTATACTGAATAAAGAACATCTATGCATAGTATTAAATAAATGATATACGTGCATTACTCATAAAGATTCTCATAAAATAAAAAATAAATTTATTAAAATAAAATTAAATATTAAAAATATGATTTTTAGTATATCAACTATAACAATCTCCCACTTACAGTCAAAACTATGCTGCCATATATTTGACTCTCACGCCCTCTACATGACTATCAAAAGTCTTAGCCTATAAACTCTTTGTAAAAGGATTTGCAAGGTTATCTCTAAATGTAATCTTGATACAGTAGCATCACCTCTCTGTACAATTTCTCGTATCAGATAATACTTACGCTCAATGTGCTTTCCTTTCTTGTGGACTCTTGGCTCATTCGAGTTTGCAACCACTCCGCTATTGTCATAGTAAAATATAATAGCCGACTAAACTGAAGGGACTAATGTAGACACCCCAATTTGATCCCACGAATCTTAGGTAAATCCAATGATGAAAACAGGTGGAACAAATGCTTTAGTTCGATCCTCAGGAAGTGATCCAAGCTCGGTAATTGAACCCGACCATCAAAAGCCATCAGAAACCTTCAAAACCAATGAAGTTGTACCAAACCATCGATAACTTGTTGCTCAAGTCATTGCCAAAAGTGGCGCCCACCATGTTCATTCTGGTGACCGTCAATAGAACCTTGTGGAACTTTTTCCAACTTGGCGACCGCCAACTCACATTGTGGCAGCTGCTACCTCCAAATGGCCAACATGCCTTAGAATGTGGCAGAATTTCATTGGTTGAAGAACTCTATAAATACCGTACCTTTGGTACATTTTCAAGGATAGAATTTGAGAAAGAGGTTTAGTGAGAGAAGTTTTGCCGAGTCGCCGAGCAATTTCGAGTCCTGACGCCGAAGTCCTGTCGAAATACCGAGATCCGAGCCTCCGATAGTCCTAAATCCTAACTTGGATCATCACCCGAAAATCAAATTGCTCACCCACATTCCCCAACTTGAGGATTCCTATGCAATTCAGCTATTTGGCTTGAATCCCCGGCCTTTCTAAGCTCCATTTTCTCCCCCTTTGGAGTGGTCGGATTTAATTTGATCAATTCATTTTAATTACATCCTCGCATTATTTATGTAGTTGTTATATTCTTACGTTACTTTAAATTCTAGTTTTAGATTATTTAGCTGACTTGTTTTATTTACTTACCTTCATTCATTTTTTTTAAGCTTATTACAAATTGTTAAATTATTAAATAGTACTAATATTTTTGGCAATTACAACTTATCAATGTTGTTAATTGTTATAATCTAAACACTTGCATAACAAATAGTTGTAATAGTCAATATTACACCCATTTAAGTCAAATGCTTCATTTCTTTTCATTCCTTTTTTTAATGCTAATTTAATATTCTAGTATTATTTACTTTCCTTTTCTTTTAATTAGTCTATTTTTCTTTTACTAGCATTTTATTTTATTTCATTTCTTGTATCATTAATTTAATGCTTCATTTTAATTTTTAACTTTCATTTAATAGCAACGTAGTTTTCTTTCTTAGTATTTACTTTTTCTTGTAATGTAGTTTTAAAAGTCTTATTATCTTTTTTTTCGCTTAATATTCATTCTCTAGCTTATACTTTTTTTTTTCCTTTCAATAGTAGTGTAATTTTCTTTTCTAGACTTTTATTTTCTTATTAGCGTTAATAAAAGTTTTATTTAGCATTTCTTTTCTTGTAATTTTAATATTTATTTTTCTTATAGAAATTTATTTTTCATTTTCTTTATAGTCTTATTTTCTTTTTATGGCACTTTTCTTTTATTTTGTTAAAACTAAAAATCACAAAAAAAACTTTTAAGTTAATTTTAATCTTTAAATAGTTCATAATTTTTTCTTTTAAAAATACTTCATTATTCTTTTCATTTCTTTTATTTTCTTCTCTTTTATTCTCTTTTAAAATGTAAAATTTAGTAACTAAATTTTTTTAACTTTTCTTCAATAATATTTTTCTTTTCTTTTCTTCTAATAACTATAAAAAGCACAAAATCATAAAAATATCTTTTAATATTCTTTTTATTCTTCTTATTCTTCTTATTTTCATCTTTTATGTAAATAATTAGATTTTCTTCTTAATAGCATTTTCTACCATTCATACTTTGTCAAATCTTTTTCTTTTCTTTTAAATTTTTAAAATTTCTTTTGCTATAAAACTCTTATTTTAATTTTTTTGTTAAATAGACTTTCTTTTAATGTAGCATTTTTCTCTTTTATGCATTTTTTATTTCTTTATTAATCTATTATGTTAATGTTAACGTAATTTTTTTTGATAATATGCATGCTTTAGTTAATTTTTTAAGGAATAATTACACTTACTTCTTCTGAGATTTAAGCTTATTACAGGGACCTCCCCCGTGGTCTCTAAATTTATACTAACCTCCCTTGAAATTTAATTTTTAATATCAATTACACCCAACTATTAAAATTTTCGTTGAAATTTAATGGATATCGCCCATCCCATCCCAAAACTATCATTCCCACCCCAAAATCACCCGTCAAACCATATTTTTCCCCCAAAACCAACCTTTCCACCCTAAATTTTAACGGAATGGTGGTTTTAGAAAGAGTGATTTTGGGGTGAAAATTGTGATTTTGAGGAAAAAAGTGATTTGAATGGTGATTTTTGGGTGAAAATAGTGGTTTTGAGGAAAAAATGTGATTTGAATGGTTGTTTTGGGGTGAAAATGGTGGTTTTGGGGTAAGATGGGCGATTTTTGTTAAATATCAACAAAAATTTTAACAGTTGGGAGCAATTGATGTTAAAAATTAAATCTTATGGGAGGTTAGTGTAATTTCAGAGACCACATGGGAGGTCTCTGTAATAAGCTTAAACCTCAGGGAAGGTAAATGTAATTATCCTCTTTAAAATTGTGTTTAGAATAGTTTAGCTTATTTTGTTTTCAATTCATATTTAGGTAATTTTAGCAACTTTAGCATATTTTTATTCTTTTAATCAAATCATGTTAATTTAGATTGCTTAAATAATATTATATGCGGGTATATTTCATGTATTCTTTAGATAGAAATTGCATGCCATAGGACTTAGAATTTTTCTTTTGACATTTATGTATTTTGGGGTGCTATGTACATATTTTATGTATTTTTCATATTTGATTTTGAATGTTCACTTTCGGTCTCTATTTTCTTTATTTGCATGCATTTGAGAAATTATACTAAAGAACCAATGATGATTAGTAGAAGCCAACCTTACAGTTGGGCGAATAGGGTGCCTAACACCTTTCTCGATTCGTACCTTAACCCCCGAACCCTCTTTCTATGATTTAACATTTTAAAGTTCAGTAGCCAATTTTGTTTTTTCTAATTTTTCTCAAAAACTAAGTGGCGACTCTATTTTCAACAAAAGGGATTTTCAAAATTTGGTTTTCAATGTGTTAAAAGGTTTTTCTAAATATTCTTTAAATTCTTTATTTTTGAACATTTTTCAAAACAACCCCTAAATTCCTAAGCCACAGTATTTTCTGACGACTCTACTTGGGACTAGTTTATAAAATCAAATAAGAGAGCTAGATTTAAAAATATCATTGGTTCTTAATAAAATTTTTCATTTGCATTTTCGCATGCATATGAATATTCTTCAAATCCCCCTGCCTGGTCGACCTGATGCCTTGAATGTTAATCCGTTTCAGAAATTATTGGGAAGACGGGCAACCCTTACTGACTGTACGCTATCATAGGTGCAGTAAAAGAGTTCGGGCGTACTGTTTGACCATGTTCTACATATGAGGTATATACCCGGCTCTATTCAGAATGTACTCTTTTCGATTGACCAAAATTGGCCTTTTGTATATAGTGAACTTAGAGCCCGCCCTAATTAGGTGTTGCCAACCCTAATAGAATTATGTGTTTTTCTTCATTATATGTTTTGTTTGTATATTGTTAGGATTGTCTCGATCAAGTTTAGGCTAGCTCTTTCTCCGGGTTCGACCCGAGTTTTTTGTTATCCTTTGCTTAGGTTAGCTTTTTTTTCGAATTTTTACCCAGGTTTTGTGTTTTTTTTACCACATTCGATTTTTCTTACCGTAGTTTTTTTTCTAGGGTCATGCCCGTGTTTCGTTTTAATACTTCTAGGGAGATTTTCTATCCCCTCCGGGTTCTTCTCAGGTTGTTGGTTCCCCCCTTTTCATATAAGCTCATTTCTTTCAAACCCTTATCATACCCGCGAGAGTTATTTTCCTACCGTCATGCTGCCCATTTTTTTTTCTTAGATTTTTTTTAGGTTGAATCAGCCCGGTTAACGTAGCTCTATTTTTCTGCCGAAGTGTTGTCTGTTTTCCCGTCTTAGATGAGCTTTTCCTCTAGAATTTAGTTGATTCCCCTTCTTAACCGTCTTTCTAGTTTTCAGGTTATCTTGTTATGCCGCTGACACGAGCCCAACTGGGGCATTGTTTCAGTCTCCGTGTTTATCTGCTCATGATTTACTATTTTGAGAATCAGAGATATTTGCTACCTGTTGTCAGAATGTTCACCCGGGAAGAGTCTGATACTAGTTACTCTGCTTTTGGGATCCAGGTTTCTCTGTGGGATTACCATTAGGACGAGAAAAGTACAGTCAACACGTGTCTAGAAAAGATCAGTGACAGGTAAACTCTGTAGGGTTTCTGAGCGGTCAACTGCAATGACAAAAAATGAGGTGAATCTGACAGCCCTAATGAGGGCGATTATTGATATACAGAGAGCCGTAGAGCAACATACCTAGGCTCAAGTGCAATGTCAGGCACAGATTCGGGCAATTTAGGCCTGTATTCCTGTTGTAATGGACAACCAGATGACCGAATAAAAATACCAAAGACTTTTGAGATGACAACCAGGTCCCCGATGAACCGCAAGTTGTTCCACCACCACAATGGAACACTCGTCAGGTGATAGTTGAGGAGGAAAACACTGCACAGTCTAGAGAATCTGCACTGATTGAGAAGATCGACAGGATGGAAGAAGTCCTTAGAAAAGCCAATGGAGCTAAGGAATATATGCTTGATGTATGAAGACTCTACCTGTTTTCATATGCTAAATTGCCAGAAATGTTCAAAATGCCGGACATGAAAAAATTTGACAGAACTGGAGATCCCAAAATTCATCTCCGAATGTATGTTGGTTCCCTGTCGCCAATGGGGATTGATGACCAGTTGAAGGCTCACTTCTTTTACCGATCTCTTTCTAGGGCAGCCCAAAAATGGTTTCTCTCCCTTGATGTGGCCAAAACTAGAACTTGAAAAGACGTAGCAACAGCTTTTATCAGCCAGTATAGTTACAATGTCCAACTAGATGTAACTACTCGAGAGCTTAAAATAACCCGACAAGAGAACAGAGAATCTTTTGTTGACTTCCTGACCCGATGGAGCGGTAAGGCCGCTAAAATGACAAACAGGCCCATTGAAAAAGAGCAGGTGAGAATTGTGGTTAAGAATCTGCAGTCTCTATTAAAGCGCTACCTCATTACGTAGCCACTTTCCACCTTTGAGTAGTTGTTCGACGCTGGGGTACAAATTGAAAACGCTATCTAATCTGGTGACATCAAAAAAATAGAACCCATTCAGAAACCACCAAGAAAGGCTTTCCCCGCAACCAACCAAAATCTATCTACTGTAACCAACCTCATGTCTCGCTCAAACGAGATAAACTTGCTGAACCCACCTCTTTTCGCGCTGCAGTCCAATAATGCCCAACAATCAGATAATAGTCAACAGCAACAAAAGTCGAGGAGGGTTTTCACCCCCCTCAACATTTCATTATCTACCGCCCTAAGTCGACTCGTCGAGAAGGGGCTTATCAAGCCATTAGACCTCATGCCTGTTCTTGACCCCCTACTGCCAAGGTTTAATGCTTACCAATACTGTGCCTTCCACCAAGGTCATGGGCACCTAACTGACAAGTGTTTGAGACTCTAGCACGAGATCCAAAATCTCATTGACAACAAGGTGATCCCACCACCATCTGTCACCCTAAAATCGAATGTAACTACTAACCCACTGCGGAATCATGCCAGGCAGGCTGGGATAAATTATATGTCTTTGGGAGAATCACATGACTTGAGCCAATATATCTATTCAGCATGCCTGCCACGCCCTCGTGTTTCATCCACCGAGGATCAGACAGCATGCTCATTCATGATGATTAGAGGCAGTCGAGACGAGATAGAAGAATGGAATGATAATGACTGGGAATGGTATCAACCGATAACCCAAATCTACCAACAAGAGGAGGAGCACAATGAAGAAGATGACTGGCCATTAGATTACCCGAGTCGACCTTATGGGTTTAACCGTGTGCTTGATGGAATCATCCTTCCCCAACTTTCTGAGGAGGAAGTGTACGTCAATGAAATGCAGTCCTACTGGCTGGTAAGAACCGTGTTAAAATCAGATGGACTAGAATGGACTGATTTTTGGACTGCTCGGGAACAGCTAGTGAATTTTATTAAAAAAGACATCTGGGAGAAAATTGATAATACATGGACTATTAAAGATGACGAGAAAAGAAGGGAAAGGGCAGCCGTTAGTGACTTAAATGATTTGTGGACATTTGAAATCCCCCTGCACGTAAACGAAGTGAAACAAATTGATAATGTGATGCCAGGATTATGGGATCCCAAAGACGGCGTGGAACACCTAACTAGAAGTAGACGATATTTTAAGCCAGCTCAACTAGAGAAGGGGCAGCCAAGTGAAAAAGGAAAAGAGACAGAGCAAGAGAAGGAGGAGGATGCTATATTGAGACAGTTAAAAAAATGCAAGCCAACATCAGTATCTGGGGCTTATTGATGGCTTCGCATAAGCACGGGTAAGCTATTTTAAAGGTGTTAAACAAGGCCAGTGTCCTGATAGATGCAACCCCTGAGCAGCTCATTGGGCTTATTCTACCGGCCGCCGAACCAAAAGTTATTTTTTTTCTGATAAGGATTTGCCCGCGAAAAGAAAAAGTCACAACAAGCCGCTTTACATCACCGTTAAGTGCCTAGAAAAATAGGTCCCGATAACCCTCATTGATAATGGGTCTGCCTTGAACGTTTTCCCATTGGGAACGGCCGTCTGTTTAGGAATGAGGCCAGACCAGTTCACTCCCTGCAATCAAGGGGTGCGAGCCTATGACAACACAAGAAGGAATATACTAGGACTGGTATCATTCGCCATTTCAGTAGGACCTCTGAAGACGTCAGTTGAGTTTCACGTGGTAGACGTGCCGGCCTCCTTCAATCTTCTATTGGGCAGGCCATGGCTGCATGACCCAAATATCCAGGTAATACCGTCAACCCTTCACCAAAAATTGAAATTGATAAAGAACGGGACAGTTTTAACTATCCACAGAGAAGACAGCATTCACCCCCCGAAAGGAGGAGAGAGCACAAGCTATTCGAAGTTTAGCATAGTGAAAATGATGTGTTACTCAGTGGTTTTCAATTTGATGAAGAACAAGCTATTCGAATGCTGATGAATGAAGAAGAAAGGTCTGTCAACCCACAAGCGATAACAATGATGAGGAAAATGTCCTTCTTCCTGGGTATGGTATTGGGACGTAAACTATAGGGAATACTGGAACCCATTCAGGTATTGCCGACTTCGCACCGTTTTGGTCTTGGGTATAAGCCAACGGAAAAAGATCTGGAAAGGCCTAGAAGGGGGCGAAAGGCCAATTATTCCAGAAAGCTCAATGGGTACTTCGTCAAGGAAGGAAAAGATTTCCCATATTGCGGTTTTTCAGAGCCATGGGTCGATGAGGAAACTAATCAAAAGATGCCAGGATTGGAGATCTTTTTCAACCACCAGCTGTTTGACACGAAAGAGGAAGAAACAGTGGAAAAAGAGAGGGAAGAAAAGAAGGTTCAGGAAGAAGATTGGGCCGACAAACTCGACGATACCGACCTAGGAGTGCTGTTCAATGAGAAGATGGCTCAGCTACGTATAACTGAATCAGACTGCTTCATAATAGGCTTCAATGCACTGGTAGATTGCACCAAACTCATCATCGACGTGGCTGCAGAAGAAGTGAAAAAATGGTCCCTTGAGTCTTGTAATACGCAGGTTGTCTATCCTGAGTCCAAGTTTGAGTCAAAACCTATAATCGAGAGCACATCTGTTGGTGTTCCTCTCCCAGCTATTATCATCGAGTTTGTAATCCCCTTTGTTTTGAATGAAATGAACGAGATTTCTGGTTACTCTGCTTTGTTCGATTTATTTCATACGTTTTCTGACGATTTTAAATTCGACAGAAATATTCCCAAAGAAATAAAACTTTTAATAAAAAGAAAAGAAGAAATACGTGCCCAACCAATGATTGAAGAAACTTTGTCAATAAATTTAGGTAATGAAACCAACCCGCAAAATATTCAAATCGGTTTTTCTTTATCCTCAGTTGAACAAGAATAACTAATAACTTTATTAAAAGAATTCAAAGATATATTTGCATGGTCTTACGAGGATATGCCCAGAATTGATCATGACATTGTCCAGCACCATATCCCCTTATACCCTGATGCTAAACTAATCAAACAAAAATTAAGGCGAATCCGACCAGAATGGGCTCTGAAGATCAAAGAAGAAGTTGCTAAGCAGATCAACGCTGGATTCCTAATGGTAACCGAGTATCCAAAATGGGTAGCCAATATAGTACCAGTTCTAAAAAAGGACGGTCGTATCCGAGTCTGCGTGGATTTTCGAGATCTCAATAAGGCCAGCCCGAAGGACGATTTTCCACTGCCACACATTGATGTCTTGGTATATAGTACAGCGAGGTATGCCTTATTGTCATTTATGGATGGCTTCTCTAGATATAACCAGATTCTGATGGATCCCGAAAACAGAGAAAAGACGACATTCACCACGCCTTGGGGCACCTATTAATATCGTGTAATGCCGTTTGGCTTGAAAACTGCAGCAGCAACCTATCAAAGGGTTGCCACCACTTTACTGCATGACATAATACATAAGGAGGTCGAGGTGTACGTGGACGATAGGATAGTCAAATCAAAAGATCGGGATGGCCACATCATAGCACTACGAAGGTTCTTCGAAAGGATTCCAAAGTATAAGATGCGACTCAACCCGCAGAAGTGTGCATTTGGAGTCACTGCCAAAAAAATGCTTGGGTTCATGATCACTCAACGAGGCATCGAAGTCGAACCTTCGAAGATCAAAGCAATTTTGAAAATGCCTCCTCCAAAGACCGAGCGGGAAGTTAGGGATTTTCTGAAAAAAATTCAGTTCATCAGTCGGTTCATCGCAAAGTTAACAACTACCTGTGAGCCGCTCTTCCGCTTGCTGAAGAAAGGAGTTAAGTTCGAATGGGATCAGAAATGACAAGATGCCTTTGATGCCGTACGATAGTACCTACAAAATTCACCTGTTCTAGCTCCTCTCAAACCCGACAAGCCACTGATTCTTTACTTATCAGTGACTAACTCAGCTATGGGATGTGTGCTGGCATAAGAAAGAGAAACTGGAATCGAAATGGCTGTCTACTATTTAAGCAAGAAGATGACCGGGTCAAAAATATGGTACACGCCGCTGAAGAAGACATGTTGGACCTTGGTTTGGGCTTCTTAAAAACTGAGGCACTACATGTTGTCTTTCACAGTAAACATCATCTCTCGGATGGACCCGTTGAAGTATCTGTTCGAAAAGCCAGCACTGACAGGAAGGCTAGCCCGATAGTTGCTGTTGTTATCTGAGTTTGATCTCCAAAATGTTACCCGAAAGTCAGTTAAAGGCAGAGTAGTGGCAGAATTTCTGGCCGGTCATCCAGTTGAAGGAGATGAAGATACAGAGTTCCAGTTTTCCGATGAACAACTGATGAAAGTCATGGATGACAAGTGGACTCTATATTTTGATGGCGCATCCAATTAATATGGCTATGAAATAGGAGTCCTTATCACTCCCGATGAATCACATGTCCCTTTGTCTCTAAAACTTAATTTTGAACTCACCAACAATCAGGCTGAGTATGATGCACGTTTAGCTGGATTGGAGGCAGCCTTATAATTAGGGGCAAGAAAACTAGAAGTCATTAGAGATTCAGCATTAGTAGTTTCACAAGCAAAAAGAGAATGAAAAATTAGGGACTTAACCTTGATTCTCTATCATCAAGAACTAGAAAAGTTGATACTGTGCTTTGAATCGGTGATCTTCACCCATGTACCAAGACTGTAGAACAAGTTTGTCGATGCACTAGCTACCCTAGCATCCATGATTGACATACCACCCGGAGTTCGGATGAGACCTTTGATAATTGAGCAAAAAAAAAGCTGCCATAAGAGATAATAGCCCCTATTGAAGAAAGCCCTGACGAACTTCCATGGTACATTAACATTCAGAACTTCGTAGAGAAAGGAGAATATCCAAAGTTTGCAAGCAAAAAGGACAAAAGGGTAATACGACGACTATCCGCGCAATTCGTCATTTGCGGTGGTAGACTGTATAAACAATGACATTCTGGGGTCAATAAGCTGTGCGTAAACGCGGAAGAAGGTCAAGAACTGATGAAAGAAATACATGCAGGAGTCTGTGGGCCACACATGAGCAAAAATATATTAGCTAAGAAAATCCTACGATAGGGATACTTTTGGATGACAATGGAGACAGATTGTATCCAGTTTGTGAGGAGGTGTCATAAGTGTCAGATTCACGCAAATTTTATGCATGTTCCCCTGTCTCAGCTGTATAACCTGACGTCACCATAGCCGTTCTCAGTATGGGGCATTGATGTAATTGGCAAAGTAACACCGAAGGCATCCAATGGACATGAGTTTATCTTAGTGGCCATTGATTATTTCACCAAGTGGGTAGAAGCAGCTTCCTACTCGGTATTGAAGGCCTCTCATGTTGCTAAGTTTATCAAGCAAAACATCATTTGCCAATACGGGGTCCGACATGAAATTATCTCAGACAATGGCTCACATTTTCAAGGAGAGATCCTGGATCTTTTCGAAGAATACCGAATAGTGGCTCACAAATCCTCGCCATATCGGCCACAGACCGATGAAGCAGTCGAGACAACAAACAAGAACATTAAGAAAATCCTACAAAAGACAATCAATTCACACAAAGATTAGCCGAAACATCTACCATTTGCACTTTGGGGATATAGGACGTCGATCAGAACTTCAACTGGAACTACACTATACTCTTTAGTGTACGGGATGGAAGCTGTTCTTTCCATTGAGGTGAAAATTCCTTCACTAAGAGTTGTAGCCGAGGCTAATATCTCAGAAGCAGAATAGCAGAGGAACCGGATGGAAGAGTTGCTCTTGTTTGATGAAAGAAAACTGCAAGCCCTATTTCATATACAAGGTTACCAAAGGAAGATAGTTCGGGTGTTCAATAAGAAGGTCAAGACTTAGGACCTCTGAGAAGAAAATTTTGTTCTCAAAGAAATCAGAGCTCTCATCTTTGATCCGAGAGGCAAGTTCAAGCCAAACTGGTCCGGACCATTTCTGATCAAAACCTTTATGACCGGTGGTGCAATCATTATTATGGATTTGGATGGCAATGTGTTCTTCACTCTAGTTAACCTCGATCAACTCAAAAAATACTATCCCTGAGGTAAAAATAAGATAAAAATAAAAGTTCGCTGAGTCAAAAATCGAAAAAAAAACTCAAGCAAAAGTTAGAGCGGCCTGTAAGGCTAAAAACTCGAAAGAGCGACCTTGACAAAAATTAGGGCATCACAAAAAGAAAGTGTCAATACCCGAGCAAAAATTGAGCCCGAACTACGTTATGGCTTGATTCCATCTTGTTGGGATACGTAGGCAGCTTCTTTTAAAAGAGTTCGGCCACATTCTTTGTCTTTAACCATTTTGAATCTAAATAAGACTAATGCAAATTAATTTTAAAATTTTGATAATAAAGTCATTAAAACTTTGGATAAATTTAAATCATCTTAAACATAAAGTGGGATTTTTTCATTACATCGATCAAAATTACAAAGTTTTAAATAAAAGCAGAGGCACGCAAGTCCCATACTCTATAAACAAAATAAAGGAAAACTATAAAATTTTCAAAACAAAGCAAGAGGCCTCAAGTTCTTCTTCTTTTTGCTGCTTGTTTTTCTTCTTCTTTATCTTTCTTCTCCCGATCCTGTATCATCCATGTCTTGTATTCGGCAGAAAGATCAGAACACTACAACTCATGCATCTTCATCAATGAGCGAGATGGCCAGGCATCCTCATATGATGATAGAAACGGGGCCCGTAGTATGGATGAGAACAGACGGCCTCGAATGCTGGGGAAGATGATCTAATTGCGACCAAACTGCCGCATGATCCGATGGGGGTAATAGAAGGTAATCTGACGCAGGCTGACCAGCAGAACACCAGGGTGATCCATAGTGGTCAGAGTCATAGCACGAATACGCCACCAAGAGCACTGCCAGGTAATGTCTAGGCCAGTCAAGGAAGAAAGATATTGTCGCCAAGATGCCTCAGTGTCACTTATCTGATAACGCGGGTGGTAAAGGAAAGCAGCGGCATTGTGCCTGTCAATGGGAGGCCACTGTACAAGATTTACCTTCTCTATCAGCCAGATTTGTAGCAAGAGTTAAAACAATAAGAGAAAGACTTTGCAGTATAACAGAGAACTTGATATAGAGGAAGATGTTAAACTCACCTAGAGAAGTAAAGGGCTGCCAACAAAGGTGATAGTCTCGCCACGATGAACAGCATCCAAGCCTAACACTGTCTCAGCCAAAACAGGGGGCACAAAGTCCTTCATTGTCCACATTTAGCCAGTAATGTCAACCAGTGCACAACTAACCCACCCATCAGGAGGGACAAGGAGATACCGGGCGAGGAGGCAGAAGCAAAGTGTATAACGACGCCGTGGCTGAAAGTCGAGATCACTGAGGTCACCAGTAAAATAAAACCTCTCAATAAACCACGGGATGTCAAGACAGTCGCCTGAGGTCAGAAGAGAAGCCTCCATCCTGGATAGGCCATAAAATTGGATCACCTGCTGCCGAACTGAGAGGAAAGGAGTAGGAACAACAACAGAACCCCATGAAGTCAAGTATAAAATGGCAGCAAACTCCTCCACAGTGGGGTAGAGCTCTTCGAGGCCAAATCGAAAGATGTGGGACTGTGGATCCCATAGTTGAACGGCGGCCTTCAACAATGGTTCGTCGATCTTCACGGCCATAAGATAAAACAAAGAGTTCATCCCAAAAGGAGAAAAGTTCAGACGTTCAATGTGGGAGAATGCCTCAATCCATGAAGAAAGTGGGGTAGCCATCTGGGTGTAAGCAACAGAAAAGAAAGCCTCCAGGGCTGTGTTTATAAGGCAAGAAAAGGTGAAAAACAAAAAATTTGGCAAATGGCACACTCATTGTGGCGGCCACCACCTTAGAGTTGGCGACCGCCAACTTAAAAAAGCATAGTATGGTGACATCATCACTTTGGCCAGGCGGCTGCCATGTTGGAAATGGCAACCGCCATGTTAGAGGTGGCGACCGCTATGTTGGAAGTGGCAACCGCCATGTTCAAATATGGCGGGTGTGTGTCATTGTGTAGCTTCTGTGACTTATGCAGAATTTTGACATTTGCATTAAAGTTTGGGGAAACAAATAAAAAGAGAAGCATATGACAGAGGAATATAAAGTAATAAAATGGCATGAAGGCCTAAAAATGTAATATAGTGTATCAGAATGTAAACTGGGGCACCCAGGCCCAATAAACAGCAGACTGGGGCACACAGGCCCATGGATCAAGTAAATGTGTCAAGCTTCGGCACGCAGGCCCATCAAAACAAATGTGTCATAAAATAAACAAAAATGGGGGACGGAAAGCTTTCTCTCAAGCATGCCTCGGGCGAACTCGATGGGAGGAAGGACCAACCTCGTCTAAGCTGACATCCTCGAAGAGTCGCTCAATGACATCATCACCATCATCACTACTAGAGGAAGAGGATATGGCTCTGGAGCGACTCTTGGCAGACGAGACAGATCATCTGGAGCAAGCCGAGATTGGAACTGGGACAGGACCCGAAGCCCATAGAGGTACTATACCAGCAGCTGGGAGTGGAGGCTGTGAGAAGAAAAGCAGGTATCAAAATAGAGTACAGAAAAAGTGTAAAAAGAATAAATGAAGTTTTGAAGGCACTTACTATAGCTGCTGGAGTGAATGAAATTTTGGCTACTCGGACAGTGGCATCAAGCTGACAGATCAGTGCTCTTTGACCGGTAAGGACCAGCATCAGATGATCCAGCCATGCCTGGTTAACCTGCAAAAAGAAGTTAGGCAGTTTAAATAGACGAACAAAGAAAGTAAGTAATCCGATAAAAGGAAAAGGCCCAAGACAAACCTGACTGAGCTCAGCCCTAAACTCATGTGCCGGTGGAACAGGAACCGACAGAAGGAAGGGGTAGCCATATGCTACTGTCTGGATCTCCCATGGGATCTCTGGACCCCTCATCCCTCCACCACATCATTAGTAGTAGCAGCGGCGACTCCAGCAGCAACACCGGCATCAGCTACCTCCGATACTCGTCCTCTCCTCCTGCCGCCAGGGACAGTCAGGTCAGGACCTAAGGGACCCATCAGGTGTGCCCGGGCCTAGGCTGTGTAGTCCCCTTCCGCCACTAGTAGCTCTGAAACTGGAGTCCCCACCGTCTCCAGCAACAAGTCGACGTGGCCTATATGGTCAGTCCGCCGCATGTAGGCTGGAGGAACCACTGGTATCCTGAAGTGATCAAGGCCGAGCGACTGACGAACCACTCGCTCGCCGAGATATTACTCCCTACCAAATGGGCCCTCTAGCAGGATCCGCCTAGAAGCGATATCCTGCTGCGCATCAGATCTGTGCCGGCCCGATCCTCCACTACTGGCCAGACATCCCAGTGAACCTACAGTAATTCAAAGAATAGTGCAAATAGAAAATAGTAAGCAGTGAATATAGTATAGTATGAAGACCAGTGTACAGAATACAGTGACCAATGTACAGAATAAAAGTGTACAGTATAGCGAACAGCGTAGAAAACAATAAAAATGATATGTGCTCGGGAGTCAGCCGGTCCAAGGAGACTCGAAAGCGGTCAATGTCCTTTCCTCGGCCTTCTTTCCCTTTAGCCCTCGGGACCATCAGGCTGCTCGAGGAATAACCAAGGGGTCTGCTGCGGAGTTTTCCAGGACATCAAACCTGAGAAACTCGTAAGTCCACAGTTGCAAAGAGGAAGGTGTCAATTAGTAAATAATGGATAACAAAAGCATGAAAATGAATGGAAAAACATAGAAACTAAATTATACCACCCAGACCCTTTAGTATCCCCCGATGCTAAGCTCCTGGGGGAACCGGGTCAATGTCGTATGAATCCGTAGAGAGTGGCAAGAGCAGCTCCTCCCCAGTCGAATGAAGCAACCCGGTCTAAACGAGCGAGGGCACCAAGGTAATGCAGATGAATGGTATTCTCCTTGTTCGAAAACAAGGAGGTACCAAACATATACATCAAAAAACCCCGGGCGACCCACTCGAAGTGGCAGGGCTCAAAACAGTGGAAGTGGCGAAAGTGCTCAAAGAACTAGGTGTATCGAACCCGGTCTCTATCTATCTTTGCAGGGATGGCTCCAAGGAAATATAGTAGCACGTCGGCAGACTGAGCTATAGATGGATCAAATGGAATGGGCGCTCCACCAACCCGGATGCTGGTGATCAGAGCAAAATCTAGAGGCGTTAGAGTAGCCTCGAAGGTGGTGAAATGGAAAGTGTTGGTGGTATTCCACCACCACTCAGCTAAGGCCGCCAGCCAGACCCGGTCATTGCTCGTCCTACCCAACAGGGGTATGAATCGAGCAAAGCTAGAGGCATCAATAATGGCCCGACTAGTAACAAGGAGGGCATCGTACCACTCCAACACCTCCCCGGAGGTAGAACTTTTGAAGCCTCTAACGTAGTGATCAGCCTGAGAAGAAGAAGACAAATAGAGAATATATAAAGAACAGATCGAACAAACGAAGTGCAGAAAAATATTTAGAAATAAAACCCTAAGTTCGTGTGAATGTGACGACCCTTCGGTTCTCTCAAAAGCCTTAGAAAAAGACTAGGCACCCAAACCCTAGGTTCGTGTGTAAGTGATGATTCTTAGGTTCTTTCAAGCCCTAAAAAAAGACTAGGCACCCTAACCCTAGGTTTTTGTGTAAGTGACGATCTTTCAATTCTTTCGAAAGCCCTAGAAAAAGACTAGACACCCAAACCCTAGGTTCGTGTGTAAGTGACGATCCTTAGGTTCTTTAGGCACCCAAAATCCTAGGTTTGTATGTAAGTGACGAGCCTTCGGTTCTTTTAAAGCCCTAGAAAACTAAACACCTTAACCCTAGGTTCGTGTGTAAGTGATGACCCTTCGGTTCTTTCAAGCCCTGGTAAATCAAGAAAATCTCCCTAACCTTAGGTTCGTGTGTAAGTGACGATCATTCGGTTCTTTCAAGCCCTAGAAAACTAGACGCCTTGACCCTAGGTTCGTGTGTAAGTGACGACCCTTCGGTTCTTTCAAGCCTTGGTAAATTAGGAAAATCTCCCTAAACCTAGGTTCGTGTGTAAATAACGATCCTTCGGTTCTTTCAAGTCCTAGAAAACTAGGCACTCTGACCCTAGATTCGTGTAAGTGACGACCCTTCGATTTTTTCAAACCCTAGAAAACTAGACACCCTAACCCTAGGTTCGTGTGTATGTGACGACCTTCAGTTCTTTCAAGTCCCTAGAAAACCAGAAAAATCTCCCTAACCCTAGGTTCGTGTGTAAATGACGACCATTCGATTCTCCTAAGCCCTAGAAAAATAACTAGGCACCCCAAGCTCTGGCAAAACCAAACAAATCCTTCTAACCTTAAGTTCGTGTGTAAGTGACGATCTTTTAGTTTTTGTACACCCTAGTAAAAGACTAGGAAGCCTAAACCCTGGTACGCCAGGCAGATCTCTACCTTTTTGGGATAAAAAAATAATAATAATTAAAAGAGGCAAAAAAAATCTCCCCTTTAATGTTGATGTTTAGCCCCTTTTGTCCTATTTTTTTTTTATTTTTTAGGATTTTCTTAAAATTTATAAAATTATCTTAAAATTGTTTCTCAATTTCTATGATTTTTTAAAAAAATTTCTTAATTTTTTAAGATTTTTAAAATTTTTTTAGGATTTTCTAAAATTTTCTTAACTTTCCAGGAGTTTTTTTAAAAACAAAAAAATTTGCCCCAAGTTTCTACAGTTTTTCTTGATTTTTCAAAATTTTTCTTAATTCTCTAGAATTTTCTAAAAAATTTCTAGAATTTTTCTAAAATTTTTCTAAGGTTTTTTAAAAACTTTTTCAAAATTTTCTAGAATTTTCTCCAAAATTCCTCTAGGATTTTTTTTAGAATTTTTCCTTAATTTTCTAGGTTTTTTTCTAGAAATATTTATTAATTTTCTAAGGTTTTTCTAAAAAAAAATTTTAAAATTCTAAAAATACTTTTTCTTGATTTTAGAATTTTCAACAACATTGTCTTTAATTTTCTAAAATTTTTGATAAAATTTTTTCTATAATTTTCATGCAAAAAAAATAAAAAACAAAAAACAAAAATTCAGCCCCTTAGATTTTTATTTCTAACCCCAAAAATAATAATAAAAAAATCAATTCCTTAGTTTTATGTTTTTCCTAAAAATAAAATAAAAATTTTTCAAGCCCTTTATTTTTCGTGATAAAATAAATTGCCTCTTTTATTATTTGTTGAAATTCTAGTGTCCCTACTATTTTACACTCCATTACATAGGTACCTAAAACTAAGTTTTGCATATTCAAATCTCAAAAATCATGCACAAGTCATCACAGCAATCATCATCATATATCAACTCATCATTATATCATATAGGGGATTCTAGGCATGCGTCTACGTTTGTTATGTCATAAAAATATACTTTGAATTTTAAACAGTAAGGGATAGGTAACCTACCGAAGGTCGCTGACAAGAGATGTGGTGGTCGGGCTCTTGCAAAAGAACGTCAGCAGCGATAGAATCGGTAGGAGGCTCGTAGCGTCTCATCCCGCGGTATACTATGCGATGAGGGACCGGATCATAGGTATGTGGGTCAAAAGGTGCCGGATAACCCTCTCCAGCGTCTGGATCCAGGAAGTCGGCTACCGCAGCCGCCGGTGTCTCAGCAGCTGCCCGTGCCTCCTCCTCAGCTGCCTAGCGAGAGGCACGCTCTGCCTCAAGCAGGAGAGCATCCATCACAGCGCTAGGATGCGTAGCAAGGACCCCGCTGGCAGGGAGACTGGTGGTCGTATCGCTGAGAGTCCCCATTGAGGAACTCCCAGCAGCAGCAGGACCCCGTCGTGCCCCTAAGTCGTCGTCTCCCTGGCCCTGGCCCGCCATGAAGAGGAACAGAATCACAAATAATAGGGTAAACATCGTGAGAAAGCTAGGAAGTAAGGAAAAGTAAGAAAAGGGAGCTTAGAAGTTTGGGAGAACAAGAGAGAGCTTGAGAGCATGAGAGAACTAGAGAGAGAGTGAAAAGTGCACAAATGAGCTGGTTCGCACGTCTTAAAGGTACGAATGCGCGCCTCGAGTTGGCGGACGCCATGTTGTATATTGGCGACCACCATGTCCTTCAAACGTCACATGGCGACCGCTATGTCTTAGGAGTTTGTAGCCGGTGGCCGCCATGTCGAAGAGATTTCACCTTGGCGACCGTCAGGTTGTTAAACGTCACGTCACTTCCATCTTAGCAACCGCCATGTCAAAATGTCATTATTGTGTTTAGGGTTTCTAAGGTGCTGTTTGGGGGTTTTGTTATTTTGTTTTATGATGGTGTTCCTTTAGCATTTGGTGTTTTTGATTCATGAGATTTATTTTTGTTAAAAAAAAAAAAAAAACTTCTTCCCTCAAAACTTTTATTTCTTTAAATTCCTTATTTTGTGGGTGTTTTCTAGAATATTTGTGTGATTATTTTCCTCTGATAAATTTAATTTTAAGTCGTAACTAGATTTTGATTATTTTTATCTCACGTCTTGTCCCGAATGTTTAAGTCTTAACTCGACCTATTAATTCGTGATTTCCACTCCCATAAAAATAATTTTAAGCCGTAATTAGGCTTTGATTATTTTTATCTCACGTCTTGTCCCGAATTTTTAGATCTTAACTCGACTTATTAATTCGCGATTTTCCTCCGATAAATTTAATTTTAAGCCGTAACTAGATTTTTAATTATTTTTATCTCGCGCATTGTCCCGAATTTTCAAGCCTTAACTCAACCTATTAATTCGCGATTTTCTTCCCATAAATCTAAATTTAAGTCATAAAATTGGTTTTTAATTATTTTTATCCGGCTTCCATCCCGAAATTGTGAGGTCTTAACTCGACCGATCAATTGCTCTTCTGGTTAAGGTAATTTCTTTGATCTTAACTCGATCTTTTTAAAATTATTTTATCCCCAACCGAGTTCTTAGATCTTAATTCGATCTTTGACTCGTTTCCACTCCCTTTAGATCTTAACTTGATCTTTAGGATTTGTTTGATCAAACCAGCATTTACATCATGTTAACATCTATATCATATTGCATCATATTTCTTGCATCTTTGCATTTTGTCCCAAGAACTACGTTTTGGTCTGATCCCGACCAAAAAGGGATACGTAGGCAACTCGATGAAAGTTCGAGTACGACCAACATCATATGCATGCTTGTGTGTTTGTAGCTTAAGATTGACGGTTCGATCAAATAGCTACTGTCTCTGAGTTTTTGATATAACTTGCATCACGCGTTACTATACGAATTATATCAAATAGGGGCAACTATAGACACCCCAATTTGACCCCACCAATCTTAGGTGAATTCGCTGATAAAAACAGGTGGAACAAATGCTTCAGTTCGATCCTCAGGAAGTGATCCAAGCTCGGTAATTGAACCCGACCATCAAAAGCCATCGGAAACCTTCAAAACCAATGAAGTTATACTAAACCATCGATAACTTGTTGCCCAAGTCATTGCCAGAAGTGGCGCCCACCATGTTCATTGTGGCGACCGCCAATAAAATCTTGTGGAACCTTTTCTAACATGGCGACCGCCAACTCCAACATAGCGACCGCCAACTCACATTGTGGCGGTCGCCAACTCCAAATGGCCTGACATGTCTTAAAACGTGGCAGCATCTCACTGGTTGAAGAACTCTATAAATACCGTACCTCTTGTACGTTTTCGAGGACAGAATTTGAGAGAGAGGTTTTGTGAGAGAAGTTCTGCCGAGTCCCGACACCGAAGTCCTGCCGAAATACCGAGATCCGAGCCTCCGATAGTCCCAAACCTTAACTTGGATCATCGCCCGAAGATCAAATTTCTCACCCACATTCACCAACTTGAGGGTTCCTAAGCAATTTAAGTATTTGGCTTGGATCCCCGACCTTTCTAAACTCCATTTTCTTCCCCATTGGAGTGGTCGGGTTTAATTTGGTCAATTCATTTTAATTACGTTCTCGCATTGTTTATGTCGTTGTTATATTCTTATATTGTTTTAAATTATAATTTTAGATTATTGAGCTTACTTGTTTTATTTGCTTACCTTCATTCATTTTTTAAAATTTAATACAAATTGTTAAATTATTAAATAGTGCTAATATTTTTGGTAATTACAACTTATCAATGTTGTTAATTTTTATAATGTAAGTACTTACATAACAAATGTTTGTAATAGTCAATATTATACCCATTTAAGTCAAATGCTTCATTTCTTTTCATTCTTTTTTTTTATGCTAATTTAATGTTTTAGCATTATTTTTTTTTCTTTTAATTAGTCTATTTTTCTTTTACAAGCATTTTATTTTATTTTATTTCTTGTATTATTAATTTAATACTCCATTTTAATTTTTAACTTTCATTTAATAACAACGTAATTTTCTTTCTTAACATTTATTTTTTCTTGTAATGTAGTTTTAAAAAGTTTTATTTCTTTTTCTTTTTTAGCTTAATATTTATTCTCTAACTTATAATTTCTATTTTCTTTTCTTTCCTTCAAATATTAGTGTAATTTTCTTTTCTAATCTTTTATGTTCTTATTAGTTTTAATAAAAGTTCTATTTAGTATTTTTTTTCTTGTAATATTAATATTCATTTTTTTTAAAAAAATTTATTTTTTATTTTTTTTATAGTCATATTTTCTTTTTATGACACTTTTCTTTTATTTTTTTAAAACAAAAAATCAAAAAAAAATTTTAAGTTATTTTCATCTTTAAATAATTCATAATTTTCTCTTTTAAAAATACTCCATTATTCTTTCCATTTTTTTATTTTCTTCCCTTTTATTCTCTTTTAAAATATAAAATGTTAATAACTAAATTTTCTTAACTTTTCTTCTATAATATTTTTTTTCTTTTCTTCTATTAGTTACAAAAAATACAAAATCATAAAAATATCTTTTAATGTTCTTTTTATTCTTCTTATTTTTATCTTTTATGTAAATAATTAGATTTTCTTCTTAATAGCATTTTCTATCCCTCATATTTTGTCAAATCTTTTTCTTTTCTTTTAAATTCTTAAATTCTCTTTTGTTATAAAACTCTTATTTTAAATTTTTTTATTAAATAAGCCTTCTTATAATGTAATATTTTTCTCTTTTATGCATTTTTTATTTTATATTTTTTATTTTTTTATTAATTCATCATGTTAATGTTAACCCAGTTTGTTTTGATAATATGCATGTTTTAGTTAACCTAGTTTATTTTGTTTGCAATCCATGTTTATGTGATTTTAACAATTTTAGCATATTTTTATTATTTTAACCAAATCATGTTAATTTAGATTACTTAAATAATATTATATGTGGGTATATTTATATATTATTTAGATAGAAATTGTATACCCTAGAACTTAAGATTTTTCTTTTGACATTTATGTGTTTTGGGATGCTATGTACATATTTTATATATCATATTTAATTTTGGATGTTCACTCTTTGCCACTATTTTTTTTATTTGCATGCATTTGAGAAATCGTACTAAAGAACCAATGATGATTAGTAGAGGCCAACCTTACGGTTGGGCGAACGGGGTGCCTAACACCTTCCTCGATTCGTACCTTAGCATCCGAACTCTTTTTCTCTGGTTTAACGTTTTAAAGACCAGTAGTCAATTTTGTTTTTCTTAATTTTTTTTAAAAACTAAGTGGCAACTCTATTTTCAACAAAATGAGTTTTCAAAATTTAGTTTTCAAGATGTTAAAAAAATTTTAAACATTTTTTGAATTTTTTATTTTTGAACATTTTTCAAAACAACTCCTAAATCTCAAAGCCACAACCACCTCTAGATCCAACAGAAAGTTCTTGAGCCAAACGGCCACCTTGGCTGTTTCAGAAGCTACCAAGTACTCGGCCTCCATGGTAAAATTAGCAATGCAAGACTGCTTGATGCTCTAACTTATAGCTCCACCTTCTAAGATAAACACATATTCCGAGGTAAACTTATGAAAATTCTTGTCAGACTGAAAATCTGAGTCTTTGTACCCCAAAAGTACTAGACTGTCTACTTGGTAAACCAACATATCATCCTTAGTCCTTTCAAATCCTTAATTATATTTTTTACTACAGCTCAATGCTCATGTTCTGGGTTAAACTGATATATGTTAACCATGCCAATGGCAAAGTAGATGTCGAGACTAGTGCAAAGTATAGAATAAATGAGGCTTCTTACTGCCGAAACATAAAGAACTGCTTTCATCTTCTCTATCTGATCTGTTGTCATAGGACACTGATCCTTGGATAGAGTGATTTCATACCTGAAAAAGAAAAACTCTTTCTTAGAATCCTGCACGCTAAAACGAGTAAGGATATCATCGATATACTTTGCTTGTGATAAGCGTAGCATCCTTTGTTTCTAATCTCGCACAAGCTTGATCCTAAGAATGTGATTGGTTTCTTGCAAGTCCTTCATATCGAACTGCTTAGATAATCATACACTAACCATAGATAATGCCCCCACATCGATTTTGGTGAGGAAGATATCATCGACATAAAATACTAGAAAGATCAACATACTTCCATCACGCTTTTTGTACACACAAGACTCATTTGGTCTCTGATCAAACCCATAAAATTTTATGGCTTGATCAAATCAGTGTTCTAAGACCTTGATGTCTTCTTACATCTGTAAATTGATCTTTTAAGCTTACACAACATGTACTCCTGACCCTTTGTAATGAATCTGTCTAGTTGTATCATATAGATACACTCGTCAAGACTTTCGTTAATGAAAGCTGTCTCGACATCCATTTGTCAGATTTTGTAATCAAAATGAGCAGTAATGGATAAAAGAATCTGAATAGATTTAAGCATGACTACCGAAGAAAAGATTTTCTCATAATCGATCCCTTCTTTTTGAGTGAACCCTTTAGTAACAAGCCTAACTTTGAAGGTTTCAATCTTTCCGTCTGCTCCTCTCTTTCTCTTGTAGATCTATTTGCATCCAATAGGTTTTATCCCTTCGGGTGGTTCTATAAATTTTCTGACCAGAATGGAATACATAAATTTCATCTCAAAATTCATTGCCCTTGCCAAAAATTTGCATCTTTGTTCTGAAGTACTTCATTGTAATTATAGGATTTAGTATCCAGTTCTTTCAAAATCTTGTCAAAAGACTCTCCCAAGAATATATATCAATCAGGCTAATGAACAACACTTTCACTGCGACAAGGCACTACCTGTTTTTGTGTACTAGCAGTAACACGTTGTGTAGAATCTGAACCCTGTGCATCAGTACCTTGTTCATGATTTGTACTTGTCCCGATAATCCTCCTACTACGACGAGGCAATAGAATATCAGTGACTTGTAGTTTCTCTTCCATTCTATTAGTATTTCCTCTCATTTCTTGCAGACCAATTTTACTATTGGGCCTATGGTCCATAATATAATTATTTTTTAAGAATCGGGCATTGGTGCTAATAATGACCTTCTGAACTTTAGAATTATAAAATAGACCACCATTCGTTCCCTTGGAATACCCCACAAAGAAACATATTTCTGTTCTTAGTTCTAACTTACCCGCGTTCCTTTTCAGCACATGTGCTGGACACCCCCAAATCTAAATGTATTTCAGACTAGGCTTATGCATGGTCCACAATTTTGTAGAAGTAGAAGGTACTGACTTAGAAAGTACCAAGTTCAGAATATAAGCTGTTGTCTCTTAATAACTCATCATGGACCTTACCATCTCCATAAGAATTCTAGGTATAGTCAACTGGGATATAATCCTTTCTGATGACAGGTAATCCCTAAACTCTTCAAAGAAATATTTTTTACCATGGTCGAATGGTAATAATTTGATACTTTTACCGAGATGCTTCTCCACCTCTGACTTGAATTCTTTGAATTTCTCAAATTATTCAAACTTACGGTGCATCAGGTAAATGTATCCATTTCTTGGGTAGTCATCAATGAAACTGACGAAGTACTCAAAGCCACTTCTAGCTCAGATTGTCATAAGACCACACACATCAGAATAAATCAGCTCCAACGATTTTTTAGCTCTATAACCTTTGGCCGGAAAGGGCCTCTTGGTCATAGCAAGATTCATAGACTGAAAGTGCCTCCACTTCCAATGAACTAAAAGGCCCATCTGCTACTAGTTTATTTATCCTTTTTAGATTAATATAACCCAAGTGTAAGTGCCAAAGAAACGTTTAGTTCATTAAAGAAAAAAACTCTCTTATATGGTAAATTTGATGTGTTAATTATTTCAGTTAGTTACAGTGTAGGAGAGATAGAAGATACGATATACAAATCATCTACCAATGTATCAGAACAAATAAAATATTTATTTTTCTTCACAACGACAGAGTCACTAAAATAAACAAAATATTTATCCTTTATTAAACTCGAGATTGAAATTGATTTTTTTCTAATCGAAGGTACATAAAAATAATCTTTCAGAATAAATATCTTATTTATACTAAAATTGAGAGTGACATCTCCTACTGTAACTGCTGCCACCCTTTTATTATTACCCATATGTATGTATATTTCTCCATCACTAAGTAGCCTAGTTTTCTGAAACTCCTACAAAAAATTACAGACATGATTAGTGGCTCCCGTATCTACACACCAGGTTCTAGTAGATAACACCGCTAAACATGTTTCAACCACCAGTGAATAAAAATTACCTTGTTTGTTCTACTTACTGAGAAAAATCGAACACTACTTTTTTCAATGCCCAAACTAGTTACAGTGATAGCAATTGCCTCTCGATTTCTTCACACCAGCTTTTGGTCTATTAACTGCTTTTGGAGCCGTGCCTCCCTGTGTTTGAACCTTTTTCTTCTTCTTGCCTTTTAGCTTAGAGGAAGAACTTTTCTCAACCACATACACAGAACCTGACTTCCTAAGAACACCCTATGTTGCTTGAAATTCCTTAAGAAGTTCTGCTAGTGAAAAGCTAAGCTTATTCATGGTGTGATTTAGGCAGAACTGCTTAAAACTTTCAGGCAGTGACTAGAGTATGACATCGACCTAGGTTTTTTCATCAATTTCAGCTCTTAGGATCTCCAATTCATTTAGAAGACTAATTATCTTCATAACATGATCCCTAACTGGGGTATCTATAGCCATATTTGTATTCATTAGAGATTTCATGGCCACCTGCCTAGCAGCACGATCTTGATTCCTAAATATTTTTTTAAGGTTCATAATCATGTCATAGGCACTGGGCATAAACTGATGCTGATGCTGCAAAATATTTGATATTGAAGCCAAAATGTAACAGCGACCCATCTGATCATCTTTTTACCACTTCTGATGGGCCAAGATTTTCTGCTCGGTCGCCCCCACATCAGGTACCAACGAACATATCTCAGTTAATACAAACTTGTAATCCTCGACAGTTAAGATAATGTCCAAGTTTCGTTTTCAATCAACATAGTTCGATCCTATAAGTTTATTTTCTTTGAGTATAGAAGCGAGTAAATTGAAAGTTATTTTAATTCTGAGAATCATATAATTAAAATACCGTTAATAATAACGAGTAAAAGTTTGAATTTATTTTAATTTGGTTTCCTCTACCATTTTAAAATTAATTCGCCAACAGCTTGGTTCCCTGTGAATAGCATGCCTTGATGGAAGGATGTCTACTATCCATCGATTGTCCAAACAGATCAATTTCTTTTAATTTTACTATCTATGCAACTGACTCAACCGAGTAAATTAAATAGCTGACATAGTTTCGCTCCAGTATATAATAGCAGTAATTCAGATGAAAATAATAATTTATATACAATTAATTGTTAACCACCGCCTAAACTCAAATCAATCGCTTCGCAATGAACTCTTCAGATGAAGAAGTGATTTACACTAACAATTATCTAGAATTATCCCTAAATAAAATTTGTACATGCAGGATTTAATTGTATCACCTATAAATTAGTGATGGAAATCGTGAAATTTAACTGTAAATAAATTTTCTCTCTCACTTAAACTTTTAAAAAAAAATTTAGGGTTATAAAATTTATTTAATTAAAATAAATTTATTAATATCGAAAATCACACGATCTGAAAGAATCAAACATCTTTCCATATACACGATTCTAAATATTCTAGTTTATGAAATCATCTTTTCATGTTTAAATGCGTAACAAATAAAATTTAATAAATGCACAGTTTTTCCTTTAACTTTTCAGTTAAGGTAGTAATTAAAGGAATTTATTTATTTTATTTTTTGTTCTATATTTTTTTTTAAAAATAATGTATTTCGATTAAATATTTTTTCATTTAATTAATTCAAAATTTAGAATTAATTTTCATATTTTTTTAAAATATCCGATTTTATAAAAAATAATCTTAAACATGATATTTTGTAAAAAATAAAATATCTAAAGTTTTTCTATTTAATTAAAATTAACTAATTAAAAATAATTAATTTTATTTTTTATTACAAAATATCTTAATTAAAACTGAGTTTTCAAATTAATTAAATTAGCAGGATAAATAAAATAGATATACAACATCCACGCAGTTTATATTTATAAACACGATATACATATATTCTGATTTTATGATCAAAATAAAATGCTGAAACGTTTCAATTTCTTGTTGAGAATAAGCTGTAATAATTTTCGTTTGTCTCTGATTCTTGTATCTCGATTGCATCAGAATTCTTTGAACAAATATGAAATAAATGACGATCATAAAATCGAGATTAGAACGCCTGCAAAATTAAATTAGCACAGCTCTAAAACAATTCAGCCCCGATAAACCGTAAATAAAAAACAAAACGGCTCTACTACCAATTGTTGGAGGTAAAACTGCTAAGATTATTGTTTTTGCAAACAATTTTTGATAAAAATTAACTGGACAGGTAAATGTCAAAATAGGCTCCAGATATGACTTTTGATGTCGAACGATCAAAATAAAAAAACCCATGCAACCAAAATTAATTTTAAAAAAATACTTTTACCGGTCAAATCTTTGACTACGATTTTGATTCCAAGTTGAAGTTTCCGTCAAACCTTCTACTGCATTCTTTTATGCAATTCTTGAATGTAATATGGGTTACAATCTATCAAGAACTCGTACCGGCAGAGTCTGAACAACTTTAGTCTTGAAGACAAGTTATCAAACTGGGTCAATCTACCCGTATATTTATAGGGTTACAGCATGGACCTGTGGAATAATTATGACTAAGATTTCTAGTGGAACACAAACACTTATCAGCGATTTTCACAATTAAGCAAATCTCATAGTAGTATCTATAATTATGAAAACCTTGTAGCGATTTTTGTAATTTTCATAAAATACTGAATTATAATTCACACCACCAAAGAACTGTAATTGCACACTAAGTCATAATCTCAAGACCTTCTTGCATTGAGCTCATGTTATTAAATACTTAACATTTCTCCCCACATTAAAGTTTTTAATACTCGCCAACTAAATTTAATTACTAATAATTTAATTTAATCGGTATCTTAAAATTTCTTAAATTCTTTCGCTTAACTTATTTGACCGCCGGATATTCAAATCCACCTACAGGGTTTGGCTCGGTCAAAACTTATAAACTTCTTTAAGGGGGTATTTTCAATCCCGATCTTTTGTGACGTGAATTTCGTCAATAATTAATATTCACCATTTAAATAATACCGCTATCCAACTCACCGGGAATATAGACCTATATAAAATTGCACCCTCTAATAAATCAAAATAGCAAATATTAAATATACGGAAATCAATAATTATTTCAGGATTATGAGCATAAATACTATTCATAATAAATTTGGGATATGAATTAATTTACACAATCAGTATAAAATTAATTATCTCAATGTGTCCCATTCAATACACACAAAGTATACTAGTACAAAGAGTCAGAATAATTGACGATACTATTATATGTCCTCCGTAATCAAGACAGACCTACTAAAACTCTGTACCACAGTCGTACTGATGGTATGTCTATTTCCATCTAAACTGTGAATATAAAAATTTATATTTTGTAAGAATCTAAAATCTGATCTTCTGTGTGCAATTTGTACTCTGCACACCATATTAAATATTATACTGAATAAATAACATTCATGCATAATATTAAAAAAATGATATACATACATTACTCATAAAAATTCTCATAAAATATAAAAATAATTTTATTAAAATAAAATTAAATACTAAAAATATAATTTTCAATATACTAACCTTAACACTTTCAACTCAGCCCGTTATGTCCAAATTGTAAAATAATACCCAATAAAGCATATATATAGATCCATCATAGTTTGGGTTTGAGGGGTAAAATTGAAATTTTATTTTTTTGCACATAGAGTACATGTGCTCATAAATGGAAACTTAACTATATAGATAGGTTGTAATGCAAATCTAAATTGTAAGGGAGGATGATATAAGGATGAAAAAATTTACTTTGTAATGCAAATCTATTCATAGTCAGTCATTTCAGAAATTAAAAAATTTAGTTTTTCGATCTAAGAATGAAAAAAAATTAGAAAAAATAAAAATATGTAAAATTCACACAAAATAGCCCAAACATGGCCACTATTCAATTTAATGATTATGCTAATTGATCGGTACTCTTTCGATGCGGTGTTTATGCTAATTGAGCTTACAAACTTATAAATTATAACTAAAAAAATGTGATTATAATTTTAAATAGAAATTACAATTGTTTGTTAACGTCGTAAACTTATAATTTCAAGTAGTAGAATTTGTATTTATTAACTTAAAATAAAGTTAAGAGAATTTGTGTTGATCCCAATTGAGTTTAAGCGAGTGAAGTCACAGTATATGGACCAAGGAAAACCCCAAATATTGTAGATCGGCCTACGATAACACTAAAATATAGTAGATCTGACCTGATCTCTGTTTAGTTTTGTTTGAATTTAGATTCGTCTCTGTTTTGTTTGATTTTATTCTTGAGAGATCTTTTAATTTCTTAGTTTGTTTTGGGATCTATTCATTGCCTTAATCTACTCGTTGCCTTGATAATTTCTGAAATGACTGAATATGTTTTGGGATCTATTCATTGCCTTAAGATATACGTTGCCTTGATAATTTCTGAAAAGAAGTATACAAAGAGTATATCTATTCGTTGCCATTTTTTCTACATAATTTTCTATTTAATTTCTGGATCTGTTTTGGGATCAATTGTTTGTATACTTCATTTCTGTTTGATCTTTAACTTTTGTTCGGTTTTCTATTTTTTTCTATTTAGTTTTGATATCAAACTTTTTGTATAATTGATTTTGTATGGGGTGCCCCGTAAATTATATTTATTTGATGGGTTAAACACAGCTCGATCGCACCCGCCCGTGAATTGATCTGTAAAAACAAAAAAAACGTGAATTACCTAGCAGCGTCTCGTCGGTGGCCACTCCAACGATTAAGTTAAAAAGAGTCTTCAAAAAATAAATATCGGATACGAGCAAGTTTATTAGTTTTCAAAGAAAATAATGGGTATATCTCTAGACTGATCAGTATCCCCTTTTATAGTGTTGGGAATCCAATCTCACTCCTCAGCTTTCATGATTACTTTTCCTGTCAAACGTCTCTTCAAAAATGGCTCTGCCACCTCTGCCTCTGAACTGACAATGACTGCTGACCCTCGTAGTCACATCGCCATAAATAATTTTGTTTTGGTCGTCCTTTCAGCCGAGCTCTCCATATTAAGTGCTCCTCTCCGAGGTTGCAAGGCACTCGATGGTAAGGGATGCTCGGTCTAATTGCATTTAATGCCGCTCTGACCACGGTCATGTCGTATTAAATGCGACGTCAAAATATTTAATGCGATAACTAAGACTGAACTATGCGTTGTTGTTTGTTCGGAGAGGTCGGCCCTCTAGTGATTCCTCATGATGGGATAGAATGATCTTTCTTCGTCGCACCTCCCTTTTTGGGCCTTTCGTATTTCTAACAAGCTTGGGTCCGTATTTCGGCCCACCGCCCTTCACTTTTGATATCTAACTTTTTGTATAAAGATTATCTTCCTATCGCATTTTTTTTTCATTTACTTAATGTTTTTTTAACATTGGTTATTCTTAGAAATATAAAACTTTTGAAAAATTATTAAAATACATGAGTAATTTTAAAAAAACATATATATATATATATATATATATAGTAATGGTGTCTTTACGCACGGATCATTTATTCATATAGTAATGGTGTCTTTACGCACGGATCATTTATTCACAGTCGTTAAATTCCAATTTAAACTATTATAGTAGATCATGTCTTATTAAATAAATATTTGATTTTTAAGATTCAAAATATGATACCTTAATTCTTATTCTTCATTGAAGATATCATTCAATTATATAAGAATTAAAGAGGAGACATGCTCTCGTATAAATGTTTATCATGAACTTAAAACATCCTATTTTTTACCATTTTTCTCTCTTTGAAACCGTTTGATAACTCTAACTTTTTGAATTTTTGACTAAAAATATCAAAAAGTCAACATAGCTCATTTAGTAAAAAAGCAAATAACCTAAACAGCTAAAAAGTCAAGATCAAAATACAAATTCCTAGAATATTTTATTCAAACTCTAATTATTTTTAAATTAAATACAATAATTTCTCTCATTCATAACTATCACTACTAACTACATATAATTATTAATATCAAATATATAAAAAGTCAAAATTATTTAATTTAAACAAAAAAACAAAAAAAATAGCCTTTTAACAAAAGAATCAACTTCAATCAAAATTATTTAATTTAAACAAAAAAACAAAAAAAATAGCCTTTTAACTAAATAATCAACTTCAAAAAAGAACTAACTTAAAAGTTAAGTTACCAAACAATATATTTTTTATCCAAATTTAGCTTTTTGAATAAAAACTAATTTGGTGTGATGAAGCTGAATGAATTTCTTGTATATCATAAGTATTAAAATAATTTCATTTGGTTTTATAAGTTAGATTATTCTTCCATTGTCTAATTTAAAAAATATAACTGCCCATATTTTAAAAGTAAATTATTTTATTAACATTTTTCTTCTATTGTCTAATTTAAAAATTATAACTGCCCATATTTTAAAATTAAATTATTTTATTATAAGTTTTTTTAATTTACTTTAATTTTAAAATATATACTTACGCACACTCATGAGCGGCGGTTGAAGAAGGTGATGAAGTGGAGGAAAAGGCCATTAAGAAGGCTAAGAAAGTGGTCAAATGGTTGGTTGGGGCAAGAATCAGCCAAAATGGATGCATTGGCCATCGATGAAGTTGTAAAGGAAAAAGATTAGCAGCCCAACAAGTGTGATCAATTTGACCTTCATAATTAAATTATTGGAAAAATTACACGAACACTTTTTATACTATAAAATTGTATCAATTTATTCTCTAAAACTAAAAAAGCATATAAATGTGCTCTCATAACGATTCGATAATATCACTAAAATTTCTTTCATTTGCATTATGTCTTTTAAGTTAACTGAAAGTTACACGAACGCACATTAAATTATGAAGTTATATCACTTTACTTTAATGAACTGTGAAATTGTGTGACTTTACCCCCTAAGCTAAAGGCTTTTTTCTCTTTTTCGATTGACTCCGTTAACATAGATGATAAAATGCTAACTGAAATGCTTAAAGTGATACAATTGAATAGTTAATGTGTTCTATTTGTACGTTTCATTAGTTTAAAGGGTAAAATGATACAATTTCATAATTTAAAGAGTGTTTGTGTAATTTTTTCTTAACTGTATAAGTTTGTTGGGTTTTTTGATTTCTCTTCAAAGAAAATGTGAATTTTTTTTTTTTAAGTTTTATTGGTTTGGCAATTCATGTCTTTTGTTTTTAACCTTCTACTTTACTTTAATATTCTTAATTATTGTGTTTATTTTTCATTTTTAAGTGCATCTAATCTAGCCGTACCTAAAAAGTAAAAAATGAAAATATACACTAAAAATTGTTTTTCATTTTTAGTGACAAAATATTGTCACTAAAAAATTACCAATTTTTGATAATCATTTATTGTCACTAAAAGTTACATTTTTAAATCTTAAACTACTATTTTTAGTGATGATTGGTCGCTATAGTGACGAGATTTGTATTCATTTAGTTACAAATTAAATCATCACAAAAAGTGATCATTTAGTGACAACACCTCTTTGGTCACTAATATTATATGTTTTTCTAACAAAATTAATAAGTTGTCACTATATTTTTTAGCTACAAATATTTAACAACAATATGTGAAGATTCATTTATTGTCACAAAAAACCTTTAGCGTCAGATATTAAATATTTTATGAAAATTTTTAGTTGTCACTAATTATTAGTTTTCTTGTGGTTTATAAGTTCGTTGGCTTTCTTGATTCCTCTTAAAAGAAAATGTGAAGTTTCTTTTTAATTTTTAACTCTTTAAGTTTTATTGGTTTGGAAATTCATTTCTTTTTTTTTTTAACCTTCTACTTTACTTTAATTTTTTAAATTATTGTGTTTATTTTTCATTTTTTAAGTGCATCTAATTTAGCCGTACCTAAAAAGAAAAATAAAATAAAAATATCATGAAAAACATAAAAAAAAAATAAAAAAATAAAAAATCTAACACTAGTTTGGTTCTTTTTTAATTTTTCATCCATAATAAACTTTTTTTTTTAAATTGATTTTTTATTGTGCCTAAATTAGATACATCGAAAAGTAAAAAAGTAGCAACAAAATTTTTAAAAATATATCAAAGTCGAATTTTTTAAAAATAATAAAACTAAGAAAATTAAGAAATTTCTCCCCCGATTAGCTCCAACGACGATTGCCTGATTTTCTTTACTCTTTTTCATCGAAATCCTTATTGGGAGAACACTAGAACCAGCCATGTTTCTTAGGTGGCGATAGAGAATCCACGGATAAATTTAAAAAATTAGGATACGAGGGTGTTTGACATTATTTAAATTAGTAGTTTTTAAATTATAAATTGTAAAAGAAATTATGAATATTTACTAAATGTATTAATTTGTATCTGAAATTTTTAAAAAAATAGTTATAAATTTTAGCACAAATTGTAGCTGAAATTAAAAAAAATAATTATAATTTATAGCACAAATTATAACTAAAATAAAAAAAATAATTATTACTTACAGCAAAAAATTATAAATATTTGGATAAAATTATAACTTCAAAAAAAAAAAATTAAACGTGTTTGTTATGTCTTATTCGAACAAACACGTTTTCATCATCAAAGATTTGAGCCTCAGCAAGAAAATGCTTCGCTGGCTTCGGGCTAAGTTTTTGTTGTTTGGCTTTCTGTTTAATTTTCTAAATTTTTTGAATACTTTTTTTATTTTTTTTTATTTTTCTTAATGAGAGTAGCTGAAATAGTAATTTTTAACAAAAATAAAATAAATTTTGTGAAGAAAAATATAAATAAATAAGTTTAACTTATTAAATTATTATATTTTATTTTTTTATCTTATAAAAAAATTATTTTCACGATTTCCTGCAAAAAATATTTTTTGAACTGTTAAAAATTAAATAATGTGCCCTATTTGGGCTAATTTCCATAATTCTTACTAATTTTTTGTTAGAAAAATTAATTGGAGGTTCTATTTAGAGGACTTGTTTTGTTATTAATCCTAATTTCATTTTAAATATTTCATAAGGTTTTATTTTTAAATTTTTTTGATTATTTAGATAAATATGCTCTTATCTCCAAAGAAATGACGATTTTTTGCAATTCACAACTTCAAACTCAAACTCGCTCCATTCTCGAAGCCATCAACCACAAAAGATTTCCCGTGTATGTCGCTGTTAAGCATGAGGCCGAGCGGAAGAACAAGGTTCACCAAAACTGATACAAAGCCGTCATTGTTACGGTGTATCATAGGTGAATCTGATCCCACGACCTTAGGCTTGGATCTAAAAAATTTTAGAGACATTTTCTCTCCATAAAAATTCCTATATTTCTCTCATTTCCCCAACGATGTGAATCTCGTCAACGTCACTTACACCGATGTGGACCTAGACGGCATAGATCTCAACGAAGAAGAATAAGAAGAGAAATGAGATATGTTCTTTGTATAACTAAAATACTTTATTTTATGCAATTAGGCATTTGTTTGCAATGAGATATTTAGTGCAGAAATGAGATATTCGTTTCCAATGAGACATTCTTTGCAATGGGACATTTGGTGTTGAATTGAGACATTGATATTGTCTCATTTTTTGTAACAAATATTTTATTTATGTAATAGAGAAGAAGAAGAAGAAGAAGAAGAAGAAGAACTAAACAAGTATCTAATTCTAACTTTATTATTCATAAAGCCACCATCACATGTGCACAAAGATTCCTCACCAGCACAAACCTCTACATCACCGCCAATGGCCCCTCCTCCCTCATAATCTCCTCCAAAACCTCTTCCGTCTTCCCCAGCTTCACCATTGTCCAAGCCCAGTTGGCGATCAAGACTTTCGCTGCCACCGTGTTGAGGGCTGTTGTGATGTTGCTATTGGGGTGACGTTGGCGGCCACCCAACTGCGAAAATGGCAATGGCTGATTAGGGCGGGGATGTGGCCATTAGAGGAAGACATCGAGGACAGAAGCACGGTAGAGTCTGTGGAAGTCGATCCGAGAGTAGCGAGAGGAGAAGGCAGAGAAGCCACTTGAAAAAATATAATTTTCCCTTATTATGAAAAATAATATTTTTAATGATTGTAATCAATTACAAGCACAAATCACATCAACAAGAAGAACTCACAACAGAAATTTTTACGTGGAAAAATCCAGCGAGTAAAAAATAACGAGACACAGGAATCAAGCACTAACCACGAACAATTACAATACAACTTACAAACGCTTTAGATCAACTCCTTAACCTTTTAGTCTTAAGCTTGTATACCGAATCCTCGTACACTATTCTCTTCTTGATCCCTATTGCAACGAATCCTCGTAGCAACCTTCTCCGGCAGAATTCTCTATCGAAACTTAGAATGCCGTCTAAGCTTTGCGGTCAAACAATCTTCGATACTAGCGGCACACAAATCAACCCTTGAAATTATCATGATGCTCAGTATTATTCTCTGTCGAGTTAATTTCGTGCACCTATAATGCTCTATATATATAGATTCTCAAATCCCAAGCAACCAGAATTTGAAAACAATAAAAATGCCTGGGCACCGCTCAAGCGGTAAGTTGGGTACTTGAGCAGTCATGTAGTTGAGGCTCTCTCTCGATGCTTTGATTGCTTATTCTCCCAACTTGTCTGTGTGTATCCTTTATTTAATCTTCAGATGAACCCCTATTAGGAAACCAAAAATCATAGATTATCTAGATCCTTTTAGGATCCTAGATATATATAAACCTTCCAAAGCCCAAAAAACTTTCTAAACCCAAAGCCTTCTAAACACCTAACATTCCTAATCACCCTGAAATTCCTAAACATCTTGGATTTGCTATTTAAAATACACATAAAAATAATATTAATTAATTTGAATTAATTTTTTTATAATCTCCCCCTTGGAAGGTCCAAGTAAACATAACACACACAGCCTAAACAAAGACCTGACCACACATATCTTCAAAAGCTAACATTACACTTCTTCTTTCATCCCTTAAAACAAACAGCAATCCGCAAGATAATCCTTAAGTCATTAGAGAGAAAAAAAAATCAAGCCACCACAAACCAAGTAAACAACATATATAAGCATTAAACCAAACGTGTCAATGTGTCCAAAAATAGACATATACTACTTGTCACAAACCAAACCTACCCAGGCCAAAAATACTTCCCTTGTGAACAAGATATCACAAAAAAAAACTATCAACATCAATCAAAGTATGTAAAATGTAAACCATCCAGCCATCCACAGTAAATATAGTAATGTGCAAAAATAAATCTAGTCATGCAATCTGGTCTGGAAGGACATGAAAAATCTGTCGAGAAGACTCCCATAAATGTGAACAGGAGTTTCAGGTGCAAGAATCAGAACCCAAAGGTTCTCAAAAGAAAGGCTTAGAACCCTCATCGAGGGTGAAGCTCAATCATCCAATATCTCAAGTTCTTGGAGATGTTATGGATAGGATGCGAACTTGGCGTCAAATACGAAATGAGGTAACATTTATGTACTATGTGTAATTAATGAAACCAAATGTTGTGAATGACGCCTTACTTGATGAATGTTGGACTAATGCCATGCATGGGGAACTAGAACAATTTGCTAGGAATAATGTGTGCGAACTAGTCCCTCGGCCTTCTTATAAAAACGTCATTGGCACCAAATGGATATTCAAGAATAAAACAAATGAATTTAGTGAAGTGATCATAAATAAGGCTAGACTGGTTTCCCAGGGTTACACTCAGGTTGAAGGAATTGATTTTGATCAGACATTTACCCCAGTAGTTCGTCTTGAATCAATTAGAATTCTCTTTGCCATTACTTGTAAGCTTCATATTAAATTGTTTCAAATGGATGTTAAAAGTGTGTTTTTAAATGATGATCTTAAAGAAGAGGCATATATTGAGCAACCAAAAGAGTTTGTTAACCCGTCTTTGCCTAATCATGTTCTGAAACTGAGAAAAGCTCTCTATGGGCTGAAACAGGCTCCCAAAGCTTGGTATGACAGGTTAACATCATTTCTATTAGAGAAAGGTTTTTCTAGGGGTGGCGTTGATAAAATTTTGTTTCTCTACACTCAGACCCATGACATTCTTGTAGCCCAAATCTATGTCGCTGATATAGTTTTCAAGTCTACTGATGACTCATTACTGAAAGAATTTTCTACAGAAATGAGCAATGAATTTAAAAAGAGCCTTATGGGTGAACTGAACTATTTCTTAGGTTTTCAGGTCTAACAATCTGAATCTAGCATGTTTATTTCTCAATCCAAGTATGCTAGGAATCTTGTCAAGAAATTTGGTCTAGAAAATTCTAAACATGCCTGAACCCCGATGAGCGGCACCACTAAGTTGTCCAAAGACGAGTCTAGCAAACCTGTTGACCAGACCATGTACCGGAGTATGATAGAAAGTTTGCTGTATTTGACTGCGAGTCGCCCTAACATTGCTTTCAGTGTTGGGGTATGTGCTAGATATCAGGCGAGTTCTAAAGAATCTCATATGCAGACTGTTAAACGTATTATCAAATATGTGAATGGGACTCCTTGGTATGGGATTTGGTTTACCTATAATACGACTATTGATATCGTCGATTTTTCTGATGCTGATTGAGCTGGGAGTGTCGACGATAGAAAAAGCACCATGGGCGGATGTTGTTACATAGGAAACAATCTTGTTTCTTGGCACAGCAAAAAGAAAAATGCCATCTCTCTTTTTACAGCTGAAGCCGAATACATAGCAGTTAGAAGTGGTTGCACTCAGCTTCTATGGATGGAGCAGATGTTGTCTAATTATGGTTTTGAATAGGGTTCTATAATGTTGTATTGTGACAACACCAGTGCAATATACATTTTCAAGAACCTTGTTTAACATTCTCGAACTAAGCACATTGATATTCATCACCACTTTATTCGGGATCTAGTAGAGGACGGCATTGTTCTTGAGCACATAGATACTGAGTTTCATCGAACAGATATTCTGACCAAATCCCTTGACCATCTTCAGTTTGAATTTCTCAGGAAGACTCTAGGAGTCTGCCTTGTTGAGTTATGTCTTTCTTTCTTAAAAAAAGGGTATGGAAACCTAGTTTGAAGTGTTAAGTACCCTTTTGTATATCTATGTATCTGTATGTTTGGTTCTTGATTTCTTTCCCGGAGGCTTGCTGATTTCTATGTTGGTGTTGGTCCAACCATATAGATCTTGAAACACATTCGAACCCAATTCTATTCTACACACATCTGTTTGAATATGATAGTTAGGTTTGCCATGTATTAGAATCATATGGTTTGTGAGTTCTTACTCGGCAGTAGGTTACCTAGATTGCATGAAATGACCTATGTCATCGGCTCTAATGTTCTCAAAAGGTTTATTTATCTCTGATCTGGGCATTTTTTTTTGGTTATTTAAGGAAATGGTTACCTATGCGGATCATGCATTTTCGTACGTACTAGTTTGTAACTGCCTCAGGGTTTTGTGCTTACATGTGATTTTATTTGAGGAAATGGCTACCTATGCAAACTTTTTTTTATTGTTCATATTAGTGTGAAAACCATCTTTGCATACAAATCTCTTGATTTGATTGGTTTTGGAAATGGAAACCTAAGCGAGTCCTGCCTTCTCGTTCGACTTATTGTGGAAGCCGTGAGAGGGTTTTTTTTGTAATCAAGATCTTTTGCCTGAATTAAGGAGGAGTTTATCTGACGAGCATACTTAAGTTGAACTTACGATTAATTTATGTGTTTCTTGGTTACCTGAACTGTTTAAGCATCTTATATCATCTGGTTCTACATGTGATAAAACTTAGTATTTTTGTTCAAATCAGATCGCACACTCACATATTATCATAAAACTCATTCAGAATGTATTTCATCTATTATATGAGTGTGTCATAACCTTGTGGATTGCTAGCTTTGTCTTTGGGTCTGTTTATTATCATAGCTTACATATATACTGGGTTTCGTTTGGGTACTTATTACTTAATTCAAGTGTTTCTTTCCTCTCTAAAAATTTTTTATTCGTTTTTTAGTATGTCAATTTTTCTCTCTTTTTTATTTTTTGGTTCTCAGTGAGTCGTTGCTCGCTACACCGCTCAAGCGGTATCTCAAGTGGTCTTTTAGTCTTCTCGGTTCTTTTACATGTAGTTCTATTTGTCAAACCTTGTTTTCCACCGCCGGATATATCACTCGAGCGATCAATCGAGCAGTCTTTACATCATCTCAATTTCTCTCTTATCTATTATGGTTTTTCTGTCTTAGAGGAGACACCGCTCGAGCAATCTAAATACCGATCGAGCGGTCTTCGCACCTCAGGTTTTTTCAAATCTGGTTCATGAATGTCAGTCTTCATTTTGTTGTGTGTCT
>JAOTRH010078896.1:0-17341 GCA_034768845.1 Heliamphora exappendiculata
TTTTATTATTTTGGTTAGTTTTTAACATAAGACTTTTTACATGCTTTGCATATGCTTTTAGATAATTTGACAACATGTATATTGTACATATTAGTTTAGGGTTTAATTACTTTATTTCACAATTATTTGGCATATTTTGTAGCAATCCATGTTCAGGTAATTTTAGCATTCTTTAGCTTATTTTGTTCTTTCATTTGAATCATGATAGTTTAGGATTATTTTAATGAAATTGCATAAGGGTGTGTACCATGTATCCTTTAGTCACAAATTGCATGCCATAGGACTTAGGATTTTTTTTAACACGTATTTATTTTTGAGTGCTATATACATATTTTATGTATTTTTCATATTTAATTTTTGAAGTTCTCTCTTTACTTCTATTTTTTTTATTTGCATGCATTTGAGAAATCATACTAAAGAACCAATTATGATTAGTAGTGACCAAACTTACGGTTGGGCAAACGGGGTGCCTAACACCTTTCCCGATTCGTACCTTAGCCCCCAAACCCTTTTTCTCTGGTTAACGTTTTCAAGATCAGTTTCCATTTTTGTTTTTCTTATTTTTTCTCAAAAATTAAGTGGCGACTCTATTTTTCACAAAAGGAGTTTTTAAAATTTAATTTTCAAGGTGTTAAAAAAATTTTCTGAACATTATTTGAATTTCTTATTTTTGAACATTTTTCAAAATAACCCCTAAATTCCAACGCCATAGTATTTTCTGGCGACTCTGCTGGGGATTGATTTTTAAAATCAAATAAAAGGGCTAGACTTGAAAATATCATTGGTTCTTAATATGAATTCTCCTTTACATTTTCGCATGCATATGCATTGCTCTTCAAACTCCCCTGCCTGGTCGACCCGATGCCCCGATCGTTTATCCATTTTGGGGATTGTTGGGAAGGCATGTAAGTTTTACTGACTGTACCTATCATAAGTGTAGTAAAAAAGTTCGGGCGTACTGTTTGACCATGTTCTGCATGGGAGGTATATGCCCGACTTTATTCAGAAGGTACCATATTTGATTGACCAAAATCGGCCTCTCGTATATAATGAACTTAGAACTCTTCATTAGGTGCTGCTAATCCTAGTACGATTATGTGTTTTTGTTAATTGCATGTTTTGATTGCTATTGTTAGGATTGTTTGTTTCAACTTAGGCTCGTTCCTTTTTTAGGTTTGACCTGGGTTTTCTATTATCCTTAGATTAGGTTAGCTTATTGCCTTCGAATTCTTACTCGAATTTTGTTCTTCATCTTTTTTGGCTTTCACGCCATAGTTTTCTTCTCGGAGTCATGCCCATGTTTTGTCTCAAAGCCTTTAGGATAGATTCTCTCTCTTCTGAGTTCTTCCTAGGATGTTGGTTTCTTCCCCGTTGTGGTCTTAGGCTCTCTTCCTTTGAACCTCTATTACGCCTGTGTGAGTTAGTTCTGGTTTCCTACCATTACGCTGTCCACCTTTTCCTAGAATTTTAGGTTAAACCAGTTTCTTAAGGGAATAGGAAAGTTTTCTTGCCGGAGTGCTGCCCGTTTCTCTATTTAGATAAACCTCCCCCTTTCTCCTTGGTTATCACCTTAGGTTCACAGATGTGTAGTTTTTATGCTACCAACATGGGCTCAGCAGGGGCATTTCTTCACTTTTAGAGAATGTATCTGTCTATGGTTAGCTGTTATGATATTGTTATATGTCGCCAGAATCCTTATTCGAGAGGTGTCTGAGACTGGTTATTCTGCTGTTGCAATCTAGGTTTTCTTCGGGTTTAGATCATTGGGTCGAGAAAAGCACAGTCAACACGTGTCTGGGAAAGATCAGTGATAAATAGACTTTGTAGGGTACCCGAACAGTCAGTTGGGATGGCAAAAAATGAGGTGAATTTGACGGCCCTAATGAGGGCGATCGCTGATATACAAAGAGCTGTAGAGCAGCAGACCCAGGCTCAAGTGCAATGTTAGGCTCAGATCCAAGCAATTTAGGCCCGTATGCATGTTGTGAATGAACAACACGATGACCGAAATGATAACAAGGAAGACTTTTTGGATGACAATCAAGTCCCGGATGGACCGCAAGTTATTCTGCCACCACCACGGGTCCCTCGACAGGTGATAGTTGAGGAGGAAAATACCGCTCAGTCTCGAGAATCTGCATTGGTTGAGAAAATCGATCGGATGGAGAAGATCCTTAGAAAGGCAAAAGAAATCGAAGAATATAAACTAGATGTGGGAGGGCTATGTTTGTTCCTCGACGTTAAACTACCGAAAAAGTTCAAAATGCTAGACATGGAGCGCCAGGATTCATATCCGAATGTATGTTGGTACCCTATCGCCAATAAAAATTGATGACCAGCTGAAAGCCCAGCTCTTTCACCGATCTCTTTCTAGGGCAACCTAGAAATGGTTCCTCTCCCCTGATGTAGCAAAGATAAGAACTTGGGAGGACATAACTATGGCATTCGTCAGCCAGTACAGTTACAATGTCCAGTTAGACGTAACTACCCGAGAGCTCAAAATGACTCGACAGGAGAGTCAAGAGCCTTTTATTGATTTTTTAACCCGGTGGAGAGGTAAGGCCGCTAAGACGACAAATCGGCCCTCTGAGAAAGAGCAAGTCGGGATCGTAGTGAAGAATCTACAACCCCCCTTGAAGTGATATCTGATCACACAGCCACTCTCTACATTCGAGTAGTTGTTTGATGCTGGAGTTCAGATAGAAGATGCAATCCAGTCTGGGGATATTAAAAAAGCCAAGCCAAGCCAAAAGCCCAGAAGGACTTTCCCCACAAATAACCATAACCAATCCGCTACCACCAACTTCGTGTCTCGCTCAAACGAGGTAAACATGCTGAACCCATCCTCTCTGCCCAACAGTCCAATAATGCCCAACAGTTAGATAACAACCAATAACAATAGAGGCCAAGGAGGGTGTTTACTCCTCTCAACATTTCTTTATCCACCGCCCTGAATCGACTCATCGAGAAATGGCTCATCAAACCATTAGACCCCATGCCTATACCCATTCCCCTGCCGCTGAGATTCAATAATTCCCAATACTGTGCCTTCCATCAAGGTCCTGGGCATTTGACTAATAAGTGCATGAGGCTGCGTCATGAGATCCAAAATCTCATTAACAACAAAGTAATTCCGCCACCATCCGCTGCTCCAAAATCGAACGTAACGCCTAACCCGTTGCCGAATCATGCCAAGCAAGCTGAGATAAATTACATATCTTTGGGGGAATCAGAGGACTCAAGCCAGTGCATCTGTTCAGTACACCTACCACGCCCTCATGTTTCAATAACTAAGGATCAGACAGCATGCTCATCCATGATGATTAGAGGCAGTCGAGACAGGATGGAAGAATGGAATGATAATGCCTGAAAATGGTATCAACCGATAATTCAAACCTACCAACAAGAGGAGGAGCGCAATCAAGAAGATGATTGGCCATTGGATTACCCGAGTCAACCTTACGGGTTTGGCCATATGCTTGACGGAATCACCCTTCCCCAACTTTTTGAGGAGGAAGTGTACGTCGACGAAATACAATCCTACTGGCTGGTAAGAATCGTGTTAAAATCAGATGGAGTAGAGTGGACTAATTTTTGGGCTGCTCGGGAATAGCAAATGAATTTCATTGAAGAGGACATCTAGGAGGAAATTGATAATACATGGGCTATTGAAGATGACGAGGAGAGAAGGGAAAGGGCAGCCGTTAGTGACTTAAATGATTTGTGGACATTTAAACGCCCTCTGCACGTAAACGAAGTGAGACAGACTGATAATGTGGTGCCAGAGTTATGGGATCCTGAAGATGGTGTGGAGCACCGAACTAGAAGTGGACGACATTTTAAGCCATCTCAGCTAGAGAAGGGACAGCCGAGTGAAAAAGAGAAAGAGACAGAGCAAGAAGAGGAGGATACTGTATTGAGACAGTTGAAAAAGACACAAGCCAACATCACTATCTGAGGCTTATTGATGGCTTCGCATAAGCACAGGCAAGCTATTTTGAGGGTGTTGAACAAAGCCAGTGTCCCGATAGATGCAACCCCTGAGCATCTTATTGGGTTTATTCTGCTAGCAGCCGAACCAAAAGTTATTTCCTTTTCTGATAAGGATTTGTCTGCCGAATAAAAAAGTCACAACAGGCCGCTTCACATCACCGTCAAGTGCCTAGAAAAATGGGTCCCGATAACCTGCATTGATAATGGGTCTGCCTTGAACGTTTGCCCATTGAGAATGGGCATTTGCTTAGGAATGAGGCCAGACCAGTACACTCCCTGCAATCAAGGGGTGTGAGCTTACGACAACACATGGAGAGACGTACTGGGATTAGTGTCATTTGCGATTTCAGTAGGACCTTTGGAGACGTCAGTTGAGTTTCACGTGCTAGACGTGATGGCCTCCTTCAATCTAGTGCTGGGCAGGCTGTGGCTGCATGACCCAAATGTCCAGGCGGTACCATCTATCCTTCACCAAAAATTGAAATTGATAAAGAACGGGACAGTTTTAACTATCCGTAGAGAAGATAGTATTCACCCCCCAAGAGGAGGAGAGGGCACAACTCTGCTAGAAATTCAGCGTACTGAAGATGATGTGTTGCTAAGTGGTTTTTAATTTGATGAAAAATAGGTTGTTGAGATGCTGATGAATGAAGAAGAAAGGTATGTCAACCCGCGGGCAATAACAATGATGAGGAAAATGTCCTTCTTTCTAGGCATTGGATTAAGGCGTAAACAGCAAGGTATCCCGGAACCCATTTAGCTATTGCCGACTTCGCATCATTTTGGTCTCGGGTATAAACCAATGGAAGAATATTTGGAAGGGCTTAAAAGGGGGCGAAAGGTCAATTATTTCGGGATGCTCAATGGGTACTTCGTCAAGGAAGGGGAAGATTTCCCATATTGCTATTTTTCAGAGCCATGGATCGACGAAGAAACCGATCAAAAGCTGCCAGGGTTAGAGATCTTTTTCAACCACCAGCTATCTGACACAGAAGAGGAAGAAACAGTGGAAGGAGAGAAGGAAGAAAAGAGGGTTCAGGAAGAAGATTGGGCCGACAAACTCGACGGTACCAACCTGGGAGTGCTATTCAACGAGAAGATGGCTAGGCTGCGTATAATTGAATCAGACTGCTTCGTGATGGGTTTCAGTGCACCTGCAGATTGCACCAAGCTCATCATCAACGCGGCTGCAAAAGAAGTGAAAAACTGGACCCTCGAGTCTTGTAATACGCAAGTTGTCTATTCTAAGTCCAAGTTTGAGTCAGAATCTGTAATCGATGGGACATTTGTTAGTGCTCATCTCCCCGCTTACACCATCGAGTTTGTAATTCTCTCTGTTTTTAATGAAATGGACAAGATTTCTAGTTAATCTACTTTGTTTGATTTATTTCATACGCTTTCTGACGATTTTGAATTCGACGGGAATATTTTTGAAGAAATAAAACTTTTAATAAAAAGAGAAGAAGAAATGCGTGCCCAACCATTAATTGAAGAAACTTTTGCAATAAATCTGGGTAATAAAACTAACCCGCAAAATATTCAAATTGGTTCATCTTTATCCTTAGTTGAACGTGATCAGTTAATAACTTTATTAAAGAAATTCAAATACGTATTTGCATGGTTTTACGAGGATATGCTCGGAATTGATCCTGACATTGTCCAGCACCATATTCCTCTATTCCCTGATGCTAAACCGGCCAAACAAAAATTAAGGCGAATCTGGCCAAAATGAGCTCTGAAGATCAAAGAAGAAGTTGCCAAGCAGATCAACCCTGGATTCCTAATGATAATCGAGTATCCAAAATGGGTAGCCAATATAGTGCCAGTTCGGAAGAAGGATGGTTGTATCCGAGTCTGCGTGGATTTTTGGGATCTCAACAAGGCCAGCTCGAAAGACGATTTTCACTACCACACATTGATGTCTTGGTAGATAGTACAGCGAGGCACACCTTGTTTTCATTTATGGATGGCTTCTCCAAATACAACCAAATTCTAATGGATCCTAAAGACAGAGAAAAGACGACATTCACCACGCATTGGGACACCTATTGTTGTCGTGTAATGCCGTTTGGCTTGAAAAATGCAGGGGCAACCTATCAAAGGGCTTCCACTACTTTACTGCATGACATGATACATAAAGAGGTCGATGTGTACGTGGACGATATGATAGTCAAATCAAAAAACCGAGATGGCCACATCACAACACTGTAAAAGTTCTTTGAAATGATCTAAAAGTACAAGATGCAGCTCAACCCGCAGAAGTGTGCATTTGGAGTCACTGCCGAAAAAATGCTTGGGTTCATGATCACTCAACGAGGCATTGAAGTTAACCCTTCAAAGTTCAAAGCAATTTTGAAAATGCCTCCTCCGAAGACCGAGCGAGAAGTTAGGGGCTTTCTAGGAAAGATCCAGTTTATCATTCGGTTCATCACAAAGTTGACAACTACCGGTGATCACAAAGTTTGATGCCGTACGATAGTACCTACAAAATCTACCTGTTCTAGCTCCTCCCGAACCTGATAGGCCACTGATCCTTTACTTGTCAGTGACTAACTCAGTTATGGGATGTATGCTGGCACAAGAGGGAGAAACTGGAATCGAAAAGGCTGTCTACTACTTAAGCAAGAAGATGACCGGGTCAAATATGGTGCACGTCGCTGGAAAAGACATGCTGGGCCTTAGTTTGGGTTTCCCAAAAATTAAGGCACTACATGCTGTCTTTCACAGTGAACATCATCTCTCGGATGGACCCGTTGAAATATCTGTTCAAAAAGCCAACACGGACAGGAAGGCTAGCCCGATGGTTGCTGTTATTATCTGAGTTTGATCTCCAATATGTTACTCGAAAGTTAGTCAAAGGTAGAGCAGTGGCAGAATTTTTGGCTGACCAACCAATTAAAGGAGGTGAAGACACGGAGTTTCAGTTTCCTGACGAACAGTTGATGGAAGTTGGGGATGACAAGTGGACTCTATATTTTGATGGCGCATCCAATTAGTACGGCTATGGAATAAGAGTCCTCATTGTCACTCCTAATGACTCACACGTCCCCTTTCCATTGAAGCTCAATTTCAAAGTGACCAACAATCAGGCCGAGTATGAAGCATGTTTGACTGAATTGGAGGCATCTATGGAATTAGGGGCAAGGAAACTGGAAGTCATCCAAGATTCAGCACTGGTGGTTTCACAAGCACGAGGAGAATGGAATGTCAGGTACTTAACCTTGATTTTCTACCATCAGGAGCTAAAGAAGCTAATACCGGTTTTGAACCAGTGATCTTTTCCCATGTACCAAGACTACAGAATAAGTTTGCCGATGCACTGGCTACCCTAGCATCCATGATTGACATACCATCCGGAGTTCGGATGAGGCCTCTGATAATTGAGCAGAAGAGAAAGCCGGCATATGAGATGGCAGCCGCTATTGAAGAAAGCACTGACTGGCTTCCATGGTACTTTGGCATTCAGAACTTCGTAGAGAAAGGAGAATATCCCAAGTTTGCAAGCAAAAAAGACAAAAGGGTAATACAACGACTATATGCGCCGTTTGTCATTTGCGGTGGTAGACTTTATAAACGATGACATTCTGGAGTCAACAAGTTATGTGTAAACACTGAAGAGGGCCAAAAATTGATGAAAAAAATACACGTATGAGTTTGTGGGCCACACATGAGCGGAAATATGTTAGCTAATAAAATCCTACGACAAGGATACTTTTGGATGACAATGGAGACAGACTGCATCCAATTTGTGCAGAGGTGTCATAAGTGTCAAATTCACGTAAATCTTATACACGTTCCCCCGTCTCAGCTGTACAACCTGATGTCACCATGGTCGTTCTTATTATGGGGCATTGATGTGATTGGCAGAGTAACACCAAAGGCATCCAATGGATATGAGTGTATCTTAGTGGCCATTGATTATTTCACCAAGTGGGTAGAAGCAGCTTCCTACTCAGTATTGAAAGCCTCTCATGTTGCTAAGTTTATCAAGCAAAACATCATTTGCCGTTACAAGGTCCCCCATGAGGTCATCTTGGATAATGGCTCACATTTCCATGGGGAGGTCCTGGATCTTTTCGAGGAATACCGCATAGTGGCTCACAAGTCCTCACCATATCGGCCGCAGACCAACGGGGAAGTCAAGGCAGCAAACAAGAACATTAAGAAAATCCTGCAAAAGACAATCAACTAACATAAAGATTAGCCGGAACATCTACCATTTGTACTCTGGGGATACCGAACGTCGATCATAACTTCAACAAGAACGATGCAATACTCTTTAGTGTACGGGATGGAAGCTGTTCTTCCCATTGAGGTGGAAATTCCTTCATTAAGAGTAGTGGCCGAGGCCAATATCTCAAAAGCAGAATGGCAGAGGAACCGGATGGAAGAATTGCTCTTGTTGGATGAAAGAAGACTGCAAGCCCTATTTCATGTACAAGGTTACCAAAGGAGGATAGCTCGGGCGTTCAATAAAAAGGTCAAAACTCAAAATCTCAGAGAAGGGAATTTGGTCCTTAAAGAGATGAGAGCTCCTATTTTTGACCCAAGAGGCAAGTTCAAGCCAAACTGGTTTGGACCGTTTCTCATTAAAACCATCATGACTAGTGGTACAGTCGTTATTATGAACTTGGATGGAAATGCATTCTCCACTCCAGTTAACCTCGATCAGCTCAAAAATACTATCCCTAAGATAAAAATAAAGATTAAATAAAAAGCTCGCTGAGTTGAAAACTGAAGACAACTCAGGCAGAAGTTAGAGCAGCTCGCAAGGCCAAAAATTTGAAACGATGAACATAGTAAAAGTTAGGGCACTACAAAAGGAAAGCATCAATACCCGAGTGAAAACCAAGCTTAAACTATGTTATGGCCTGATTTCATCTTTTTTGGACAAGTAGGCAGCTTCTTCTAAGAAATCCTGTCACATTCTTCGTTTTTAACCATCTTTGGATCTAAGTAAGACTACTGCAAATTAATTTTTAAATTTTGATAATAAAAAAATTCAAGCTTTGATAAATTTTAACCATTTTAAACATGAAGTGGGAGCTTTTCATTACTTAAAGCAAAGTTACAAAATTCTTAAATAAAGAGAGGGCACTCAAGTCCCAAACTCTACAAAATAAAAAAGAAAGCTGTGAAGTTTTTTAAAACAAAGCAGATGTTCTCAAGACTTTCTCCTTTTAGCTACCTGTTTCTCCTCTTCTTTACCTTTCTTCTCCCTATATTGTGTTATCCATGTCTTATACTCAACAGAAAGATTGGAACACTACAACTCATGCATCTCCATTAATGAGTGAGATGGCCAAGAATCCTAATATGATGATAGAAATGGGGCCCGTAGTATGGATGAGAACAGACGGCCTCGAATGCCGGAAAAGATGGTCTGACTGCGATCGAACTGTCGCATAATCCGATGGGGGTAATAAAAGGTATTCTGACGTAGGCCAACCAGCAGTACACCAGGATGATGCATAGTAGTCAAGGTCATGATAGGGATCCGCCACCAAGGGCACTGCCAGGTAATGTCTGGGCTGATCAGAGAGGAAAGATATTGTCGCCAAGCTGCCTCGCTGTCACATATCTGATAACGAGGGGTAAAGGAAAGCAGTAGCATTGTGCCTATCAGTAGGAGGATTCTGTATAAGGTTCACCTTCTCCATCAGCGAGATCTGTTGCAAGAGTTAAGACAGTAAGAGAACGGCTTTGCAGTATGACAGTGGACTTAATACAGAGAAAGATATTGGGCTTACCTGAAGAAGTAAGGAGCTTCCAGTAAAGGTGGAGGTCTCACCACAATGAAAAGCGTCTAAACCAAACAGTGTCTCGGCTAAAACAAGCGGCACGAAATCCCTCCCCATCCACACCTGTCTAGTAATGCCAACCAAGGCGCAACTAACTCGCTTGTCAGAAGGGGCAAGAAGATATTGGGCTAGAAAGCAGAAGCAAAGTGCGTAGCATCGCCGTAGCTGAAAGTTGAGGTCACTAAGGTCACCAGTATGATGAAACCTCTCAATGAGCCAGGGAATGTCAAGGCAGTCACCCGAGGTCAGAAGAAAAGCCTCCATCTTAGATAGACCGCAGAGTTGCATCACCTGCTGTCGAAATGAGAGAAAGAAAGTTGAAACCACAACAGTGCTCTGTGGGGCCAAGTCCAAAATGGTAGCAAATTCCTCTACAGTGGGGTAGAGTTCTTCAAGGCCAAATCGAAAGACGTGAGACTACGGATCCCACTGTTGAGTAGCAGCCAACAATAAGGAATTGTTAACCTCCACGGTCCTTAGTGAGAAAAGACCATCAGGCCAAATGGGGCGAAGTTCAAACGTTCAATATGGGAAAATGCTTCAATCCATAGAGAAAGAGGAGAGGCCATCTGAGTCGGAATAACAACAAATGGGGCCTCCAGGGCTATATTTATAAGGTTGATAAGGCGGGAAATCAAAATTTCGACAAAAGGCCCATTCAAACTGGCAACCACCGTCTTGAAAGTGGCGACCGCCAACTCGAGAAAGCATAGTACAGTGACATCATTCCTTTGACCAGGCGACGGCCAAGTTGAAACAGGCGACCGCCAGGTTAACAATTTTGGAAAATGGCGATCGCCATGTTTTAACATGGTGGGTGTGGGTCAGTTTATAGTTTGTATGATCTGTATTAGTTGTGGCATCTGAACCACACATTCATGACAGTTTGAGCAGTAAAGTAAAAGAGAACCATATAAGCAGATGGATATAAGGCAATAAATGGCACGAAGGCCCATAATATGTCAGAAAGTGATAAAATGTAAAGACTAGGGCACCTAGGCCCAATAAATTATAAAATCAGATAAATGTATGTAAATATGTCAAACTGGGGCACGCAGGCCCATCAAAATAAATGTATCAGAAAATGAATAAAACTGGGGAAGGGGGAGCTCTCTCTCTCACAAATGCCTGGGGCGGACTCGGCGGGAGGAAGGACGGGCCTCGTCTGAGCTCACGTCCCCAAAGAGCCTCTCAATGTAGTCATCTTCATCGCTGCCGGAGGAAGAAGATGCAACTCTAGAATGGCTCCGAGCGGAAGAGACAGATCCTCGAGAGCAAGCTCTAGAGGAGGCAGCACGAGAACCACGACCTCGCGCTGGGGCTGGAGCAGGAGAAGTAGCAGTAGCCTGTGGTGGCACTATGCCGGTAGCTGGTACCGAAGGCTGTTAGAAGAAAACCAGAATCAGAACAGAGTACAGAAAAGTGCAAAAATTTTAGAAAGGTTTATGAGAATACTTACTATGGCTGCAGGAGTAAAAGCGATGCCCGCTGCTTGTACGGTAGCGTCAAGCTAACGAATCAATGCCCTCTGACCCGTAAGTATCAGCAGCAGACGGTCCACCCATGCCTGATTGAACTTCATAAGGAAAAGAAAATGTTAGTTAGACAAATAAAGCAGGAAATGAAAGAAAGGAGTAAGGATAAGAAATACCTGGTCAATCTCTGCTCTGAACTCAGAAACTGGCAGGATTAGAACAGGAAGGGATAAAGGGAAGCCATTGGCCACAGTCTCGATCTCCCAGGGAATCTACGGACCTATCACCCCTCCAGCAGCCTCATCATTAGCAGCAGCCTCATCAGCAGCAGCAGCAGCTCCAACAGGAGGACCAGTGTCAGCTACCTCCGGTGCCCGTCCTCGCCTCCTACCATCTGAGGAAATCGGGCTGGGTCCTAACGGACCAAGTGGATGAGCCCGGGCCTAGGTGGTGTAATCTCCCTCTGCCACCAGTAGCTCAATAGCGGGAGTCCCCACCAGCTCGAGGAGAAGATCGACCCAGCTCAACTGCTCAGTCCGGCGCATACACGTCGGAGGAACCACTGGGATCCAAAAGTGATCAAGGCCGAGCAACTGGTGAACCACTCGCTCTCCCAGATAGTACTCCCGTCCAAATGGACCCTCCAACAGGATTCGCTTGGGAGTGATATCCTGACTGCGCATCAAGTCTACGCCGGCCCGATCCTCCACCCCTCTCCATACATCCCAGTGGACCTGCAGTACAATGCAAAGAATAGTATGACATACAGTATGATGAGCAGTGTGTAGTAATCAGTGCCCAGTACAGTGCAGTGCAGTGCAATGAATGGAATGAAGAACAGTGCGGTGCAGTACAGTGAACAGCGCAAGTAGTGTACAGAATGGAAAGCAAAGATACCTAGTCAGGGGTCAGCCAGTCCAAAGACACCTGGAATCGGTTAAGGTCCTTCCCTCCGGCCTTCTTCCCCTTCAGCCCTCGGGACCACCAGGCTGCACGGGGAATAACCAGAGGGTCTGCCACAGAGTTCGCCGAGACGTGAAGCCTGAGGAACTCATAAGTTCATAACTACAAAGAAGAAGATGTCAGCAAGTAGAAATAACAGATGACAAAAATAGATGAAGAACTGCAGAAACTAAATCATACCTCCTAGACCCTCCAGTATCCCCCAATGCTGAGCTCCTGAGGGAATCGGGTTAGTGTCCGCATAAAGCTGTATAGGGTGGCGAGAGCATCTCCTTCCCAATCGTAGCTGGCAACCTGGTCAAGTCAAGCAAGTTCGCCCAAGTAATGTAAATGTACGGTATTCTCCTTGTTCGAAAATAAGAAGGTTCCAAACATATACATCAAGAAGCCTCGGGCGACCCACTCGTAATGGCGAGGCTTGGTGCACTGGAAATGTCTTAATCGCTCGAAGAACTAGTATATTTGACTCTATCGTGATCCATCTAAGCAGGAACAGCCCCAAGGAAGTACAGTAGTGCGCCGGTCGACTGAGATATAGGCGGAACAAACGGGATGGGAGCTCCTCCAACGCATATGCCAGTAACAAGTGCGAAATCCAAAGGAGTGAAGGTAGCCACGAAGGTGGTGAAATGAAAGGTGTTTGTGGTATCCCACCACCGCTCAGCCAAGGCAGTAAACCATACCTGATCATTGCTCGTCCTACCCAACAGGGGTATGAAGCGAACAAAACTAGAAGCATCAATATAAGCCCGACTAGGAGCAGGGAGGGCATCATACCACTCCAACACCTCCCCGGAGGCGGATCCTCCGAAGCCACTGACATAGTGGCCAACCTAAAGAAAGAAGACAGATAGGAAATGTATAAAGAGCATATTCAACACATGAAAGATGCAGCAGATAGCCAAAAGTAATAAAAAATAACCCGGGTTCGTGTGTAAGTGACGACCCTTCGGTTCTTTCAAAACCCTAGTGTAGGCACCCCAATTTGACCATGCCTAATCTTAGATGAATCCAATGATGAAAACAGGTAGAATAGTGCCTTAGTACATCCTCGTGTGTAACTTGTTGCCCAAGTCATTGTCAGAAGTGACGACCGCCATGTTCATTGTGGCGGCCGTCAATAGAACCTCTTGAAAATCCTAGCAAAAAGTGGCGGCTGCCAACTACAGCATGGTAACCGCCAACTCACATTATGGCGGCCGCCAATAGAACGTTTTTCAACCCAGCAGCCGCCAACTTGCATTGTGGCGGCCACCAACTCCAAATGGCCTGACGTGTCCCAAAACGTGGTAACACCTCATTGGTTGAAGAATTCTATAAATACCGTACCCCGGCGTACGTTTTCAGGACGAATTTTGAGTGGGAGAGACTCTACCGATATACCGAGCGATCCCAAACCCCGAAGCCGAAACCCTGCCGAGATACCGAGTCCCTAATCTTCCACACCTATATTGAAGATTGGACAATTGGAGCACATTTCCCGACTTGAGGATTTCCCGGCAATCCAGGTACCTCACTTGGATCCCCAATCTTTCTAAACTCCACTTCTCTCTATTGGAGCGATCGAGTTAATTTCCATTTCAAAATTTTTCGATTATTATCAATTTTGTTTAGTATTTGCAATATTAATTATTATTCAATGTAGTTAGGTTATTTCTTTTTAAAGTTTCAGTTATTATTTTCATTTCATTTTTAGTATATTGTTGCATTCCATTAATCCATCAACTTAGTGCTAACATTCTCAACGGTTACAACTAATCAATGTTGTTAATCGTTATGATTAAGGCACCTACATGAAAATGGTTGTAATCGCCAATATTACAACCATTTAATTATAATATTATATTTCTTTTAATTTTCTTTCTTTTATGTTAATTCCATATTCTAGCATTTATTTTATTTTTTATTTAGTTAGCTTAGTTTTACTTTACTAGTATTTTAATTATTTTTCTAGCTTAATTTTTATGTTAGCCTTTGTTTAGTAAATAAAGTAATTTACTTTCCAAGCACTTACTTTTCTTTGCAAGTAGCCTTTTATTTCCTTAATTTAATGTAATTTTTTTAATGTTCCATTTTCTTTTCTTTAGTACTAATATTCTATTTTCTTTTAGCTTAATATTTTCTTTTCTAGTCTTTTATTTTCTTCATTAGCATTAATTTTTTCCTATTAGTACCTTACTTTTTTTTATTTTTCTCTAGTGTAATGTTCTTTTTCTAACATTTTATTCCTTTTTATTTATTTATTTAATATTCTAGTATCTAATTTTCTTGTTTAGTCTAAATTTTATTTCAACAGTATTTTATTTTCTTGAACTAAGTATTTCATTTCATTTTCTTGTATTAGCATTTTTTTTATTTTAGTTTTTCTTTTATTAATGTAATTTTTTTATTATTATTATTAGTTTTAGTTTACTCATAAAATTCTATTTAGTATTTCTTTTATCCTAATATTAGTACTTATAAAATTTTATTTTATTTTATTTTTATAACTTTATTTTCTTTTATCCTCAATCTCTATTTTCATCAAACTCGAAAATCGCAAAAAGACTTTTAAATTAATTTTTATTTTTAAGTAATTCATAATTTTCTCTTTTAAAAATACCATATTATTCTTTTCTTTTCTTCTATTTTTTTTTATTCTTTTTTAAATGTTAATAACTAAATTTTCTTAACTTGTCTCTCATAATATTTTTCTTTCATTCTATTAACAACAAAAAACACAAAAAACATGATGATATCTTTTAATATTCTTTTATTCTTATTATTTTCATCTTTTATGTAAATAATTAGATTTTCTTTTTAATAGTATTTTTTACCCTTCATATCTTGTTAAATCCTTTTCTTTTCTTTTAAATCTTTAAATTCTTTTTTATTATAAAACTCTTATTTTATATTTTTTTGTTAAGTAGATTTTCTTTTAACACAACATTTTTCTCTTTTATGCATTTCTTATTTTACATTTCTTATTTCTTTATTAATTCATCACGTTGAGGTTAATCTACTTAATTTTGATAAAATGCGAGTTTTAGTTTCTTTATTTCAGAGCATGTTTAGGATAGTTTGATTTTTCTTTCTTTTATAGCAAATTCATATTTAGGTAGTTTTAGTAACTTATAATATATTTTATTATTTTGCATAATATGATAGTTTAAGTCATTTTTGACAATATTGCATGTGGGTATGTTTCATGTGTCCTTTAGATAGAAATTACATGTTATAGGATTTAGGATTTTTCTTTTGACACTTATTTGTTTCGGAGTGTCATGTACATATTTTATGTATTTTCTATACTTGATTTTGAATGTTCTCTCTTCACCCCCATTTTTTTTATTTGCATGCATTTGAAAAATTATATTAAATAACCAATGATGATTAGTAAAGGCCAATCTTACGGCTGGACGAACGGGATACCTAACATCTTTCCCGATTCGTACCTTAGCCCCCGAACCCTTTTTCTCTAGTTAACGTTTTCAAGATCAGTAGTCAATTTTGTTTTTCTTAGTTTTTTTCAAAAACTAAGTGGCGACCCTATTTTCAAAATTTGATTTTCAAGGTGTTTAAAATATTTTTCAAAATATTTTTGAATTTTCTCATTTTTAACCCCTAAATCCCAAAGCTACAGTATTTTCTGACGACTCCGCTGGGGACTGATTTTCAAAATTAAATAAGAGGCCTATACTCAAAAGCATCATTGGTTCCTAATAAAATTTCTCATTTGCATTTCTGTATGCATATGCATTGTTCTTTAATCCCCTGCCTGGTCGACTCGATGCCCTGAACGTTAATCCGTTTCGAGGATTGTTGGGAAGACGGGCAACCCTTACTGACTGTACGCTTCCGTAGGTACAATAAAAGAGTTCGGGTGTACTATTTGACCATGTCCTGCACCACTCCAGGCATGAGAGGTATATATTCGGCTCTATTCAGAAGGTACCCTGTTCAAATTAACCAAATCTGATCTTTTGCATATAGTGAACATAGAACCCCCCAATTAGGTGCTGCTAACCTTAGTAGGATTATGTATTTTTTTAAATTATATGCTTTGATTGTATATTATTAGGATTATTTGTTTGGATTTGGCTAGTCCTTTTCCTGGGTTTGGCCTAGGTTTTCATGTTTTCCTTCGTTTAAGTTAGTTCCCCATTCGGGTTCTTACCCGAATCTTTATTTTTTACCATATTTGGCTTTCACATAGTAGTTTTCTTCTCGGGGTCATGCTCGTGTTTTGTTTAACACCTTTAGGGTAGTTTCTCTCTCCACCAGGTTCTCCTCAGGTCGTTGATTTTTTTTGCCTTTGTTTAGGCTCGCTTCTCTCAAGCCCTTGACATATCTATGAGAGTTAGTCCTTTCTCCTTACCGTTATACTGCCTATTTTTTTATCAAGATCCTAGAGAGTTAAATTTGTTTCCCTAACGAAGTGCTGTCCATTTCCGTTTAGAATCATAGGTCGAACCAGTCTCTTAAGGGTTAGAACTATCGTCTTACCAGAACGTCGTTCGCTTAAACAAAACCTTTCCCCTAGAGCTTGGTTGATCTATCCCCTATTTTTAGTTATTATCTTGGTGGTATGAGCCCGGCAGGGGCATTGTTTCAGTTTTAGCTGTTTTGAGTATTAGGGATATCTGCTGTCTGTTGTCTGAACGTTCTTTCAAAAAATGCCTGAGACTGGTTATTCTGCTTGTGCAATTCAGGTTTTTCTGTGAGTTACCATTGATCCGGAAAGAGTACAGTCGCCACGAGTTTGGGTAAGATAAAAAATGGGCAAACTGCGCAGAGTATCTGAATCAACCGACATGCAAAAAATGAAGTTAATTTGACAACCCTGATGAGGGCTATTACCGAGATACAGCGGGCTATGGAGCAACAGACCCAAGCTCAAAACCAGTGCCAGGCATAGATACAAGCAATTTAGGCCCGTATGCTTGGTGTGAATGGACAATCAGACAATGTGAACGAGAATGGCAAAGATTTTTGGGATGACAACCAAGGGCCAAAAATACCGCAGGTTGCTGTACCACCTCGAGTTTTTCTTCCAATCGTGATAGAAGATGAGAATACTGCTCAGACCAGGGAATCTGCGCTGGCAGAAAAGATTGACCGGATGGAAAA
>JAOTRH010078907.1:0-17340 GCA_034768845.1 Heliamphora exappendiculata
ATCGCTGGTGTCTGGTTCTATTTCTCTATCCCTCATCTTTTAATATTTGCTTTGATTATATAATTGCATATCTTGCTCTATAGCAATATTAAAAGATTTCTAAAAAGGTTTTTTAAACTTTTTATCTCGCCAAAAAGACCCAATTCACCCCCCTCTTGGGTTGCCTAGATCTAACATGAAAACTGGCAGAGAAACATCTACTACACAACCTACTCAGCGACATACATACGACCATCCATTGACAGACCGGGACGCAGATAGTACAAGCTCCCAGGGAGGCTTCTTCAGTACAATATTTACGTCAACCTATGGGCAGAGGACGGGGATAGAAATCTGGAGTTCAAGGAAGGGTTTATGCTATAGCAGAAATTCGTACTTCGTCAAATCCTGAGATACGCGAGACTACTACCAATACCCCAGTGATACGTGGTACTTTATTAGTTTTTAATTCTTGGGCTCATGTGTTATTTAATACTAGTGAATCACATTTATTTATCTCTTACTCATTCGTATCTGCTTTGGGTTAACCTGTGGAGAAGTCAACATTGTTGTAAATATCGAAACACCCATCGGTGACAATACAATGTTGAGGTATGTATGTAGAGGGTACGAAGTAGTAATAGCCGATCGTCATCTTGTGTTCGACTTTATTGTGCTGAAGATGTCAGGGTTTGATATTATTTTTGGAATGGACTGGTTAACTACCTTTCGTGCGTTTATAGACAGTGATCGAAGATGGACTTTCTTGTATTCTCTAGAAGGAGGTTCTTTCTTTTATGTGGGGGATAAAGATGATAAGATGACACCTCGATCCAGTGACGTGAACCATTTAATAAATGTTCATATGATTCTTTCCACCCTTTTTGTTAAGGATAATCCTTCCATACGAGGAGAGCTTCCACCGGTGGTGAGCGAGTTTAGTGACATTTTTTTGAAAGAATTGTTTGAACTACCGCCACATAGAGAAGTTGAATTTTCAATTGAGCTTATCCCAAGGACTGTTCCAATATCGGTGCCATCCTATCATTTTGCTCCAACGGAGGAGAGAACTGAAGATTCAGTTACAGGACTTGTTGGACAATGGCTTCATTCGCCCTAGTGTCTGCAGTGGGGAGCACCGGCATTGTTTGCTAAAAAGAAAGACAACTCGTTACGATTATGTATCGATTATCGAAAGTTGAATCAAGTTACAGTGAAGAATAAATATCCAATGCCCAGAATTTATAATCTATTTGACCAATTAATGGGCTCTTCATGTTTTTCGAAGATCGATTTGAGGTCGGATTATTATCAATTAAGGGTCCGGGAGGATGACATACCTAAGATCACTTTTTGTACCCATTATGGACACTACAAATTTTTGGTGATGCCCTTTGGTTTAACGAATACCCCCGCAACTTTCATAGATTTGACGAATTGAATTTTTTGCCCTTACTTGGATCAGTTTGAAGTAGTTTTTGTTGATGACATTTTGATTTATTCTCCGACCTAAGAAGTCCATGAGGAGCATTTACGTGTGGCACTTTAACTCTTAAGAGGGCACAAGCTTTATGCCAAGTATGAGAAATGTGAATTTTGGCTACCCGAAGTAAAATTTTTAGGACATGTTGTGTCGAAAGACAGAGTAACTACTGATTCATCTAAAGTCGAGGCCGTGCAAGATTGGAAAAGACCACAAAGTGTGTTTAATATCAAAAATTTCTTAGGCCTTGTAGAGTGTTATTGCCGTTTTGTAAAGGATTTCTCCCGTTTAGCGTCACCCTTGGCACGAATCACTCGAAAATGAGTCAAATTTACGTGGAACGATGCTTGTGAAGACGCTTTCCAAGAATTAAAGAATCGACTAACTAGTGCTTCGATACTGATCATACTTAAGAGAGGTCTTGGTTATGAAGTATATTGTGGCGCGTCTCATGAAGGGTTAGTGTGCGTTCTGATGCAGCAGGGAAAAGTTGTGGCATATGGATCAAGCCAACTGAAAACACATGAAAGGAACTACGCAACACATGATTTAGAATTTGCAGCCGTTGTTTTTGCGTTAAAGATGTGGAGGCATCACCTTTATGGAGAGCAATTTGAAGTTTTCTTTGACCATAAAAGTCTTAAATACATGTTCTTACAGAAAGATTTAAATTTGAGACAGAGAATGTGGATGAAATACCTAGGCGACTATGATTTTAGTTTGCAGTATCATCCGGGCAAGGCAAAAGTTGTAGCGGATGCCTTCAGTCCTAAGTTCTCTAAATCTTTAGCTCAAATTGCGATACGAGAATGAAAAATGTTGGAAGAGGTTGGAGAATTGGACTTTAACCTTGGTGGGCCCGAGGATTGTGTTACTTTATCCGCTATGGTCTCTTAACCTATACTGATACACTGAGTTATGGAGGCCCAACAACTTGATAAAGAGGCACAAATATATAGGGAACGTGTCACCAATAAGGAAAATGTCGAAGGATGGACCAATTTATTGAACCAAGGCTTGAGATTTATGGGAAGACTGTTTGTACCTATGATTTGTCGTGACGAAGTGCTACGAGATTTTTACCACTCTCGACTTGCAGTGCATCTGGGAACTACAAAGATGTATCATGATCTTCGATGAAAATTTTGGTAGAAAGGCATGAAAAGGATGTGGCTTTGTTTGTTGCAAAATGTTTCACATGTCAACAAGTAAAAGCAGAACATCAACGACCATGGGGTATGCTTCAACCGTTCCAAGTTTCAATATGAAAGTGGGAACACGTGATGATGGATTTTTTTTTTGGCCTTCCTGGGTCATCGAAGGGACGCAACGTAATATGGGTAATTGTGGATCGATTGACGAAGTCTGCACATTTTCTCCCGATGCGTACAACTGACTCGGTGAATAAGATTGGAAGACTCTATGTTTAGGAGATTGTACGATTGCATGGCGTACCAATATCGATAGTATCAGATAGAGACCCCTGGTTTCCCTCACGATTTTGGAAAAGCTTGCAGGTAGCTTTGGGAACCAGTTTACTCTTTAGTACCGCATTTCACCCACAAACCGATGGACAGTCCGAGCGTACGATTCAAATTTTAGAAGATATTCTGCGAGCTTGTGTGTTGGACTTTGGTGGTTCATGGGAGGATCACCTACCCCTAGTTGAGTTCGCATACAACAATAGTTACCAAGCAAGTATCGAGATGGCCCCGTACGAAGTCTTGTATGGAAGACCACATAGATCTCCGTTATGTTGGACCGAAGTTGGAGAAGCATCACTATTAGGCCCTGAATTGGTGAGGAAAACTACCGAAAAGATTGCTACAATTCGAAAGCGTTTGATCACAGCTTAGAGTCGCCAAAAAAGTTATGCCGATAGATGGAGACGACCATTATCGTTTAAAGCAGGAGATTTTGTATTTCTAAAGGTATCCCCGAAGAAAAGCTTGGTATGGTTTGGGAAAGGTGGAAAGTTGTCACCACGGTTCATAGAACCTTTTGAGATACTTGAGCGGATTGGGGAAGTAGCGTATTGACTGGCTTTGCCACTGCGGCTTTCATCTATACACGATATTTTTTATGTGTCGATGTTACGAAAATAGGAGCCCGACTCCTCTCACGTGATAGACTGGTCAGAATTGAGGCTACAAGAAGATGTTTCTTACGAAGAACTACCGAGGAAGATTCTGGATACCCAGCAACAAGTCTTACGAGACAAGACTTTATCCTATGAAAATGTATTATGGCGACATCATGGTGTGGATGAAGCAACCTAGGAAAGAGAGTCAGATATCCAGTCCAAATATCCGAAACTTTTTGAGTATTAAGGAGGATCGAATTTCAATGACAAAATTCTTAAGGGGGGAGGTTGTGATAATCCGGTACGCATTTATTTTATTGATTTTCATTTTTAGTTTAATATTGTGGTGTGACAAAAAAAGATTAGAGTATAAGTTTTAATAATATGGAGGATCGTGAACGAATTAATGAGTTTTGAAATAATTATAAGATCTAAAATAACGAAAAAATTTGAGATCGTGCTAATGGTAAAAGTTGAAATGAGGTCATGAGAATGATGTTGGAGATTGAATTTTATTTTAAAGTAATATGTTAAATTTCTGGTTTAGAGATCACCGCTCAAGCGGTGAAGGTCTGCTCGAGCGGGCTATCAGGATTAGTATAGAAAGTTCTCGAGCCTTGGAGAGAGTTTGGAGAGAATATAAATATATATACATGTATCACACAGGAGCCCCAAAAACCCACTTTTCCATATTTCTCTTCTCTTCCTTCTCTCTCTCCTCTTGAGAGAAACTCACCCTATACCCTCAAAACCCCAGTTTTCTATCACCAAAATTGAAGATGGAGGTAAGATGAGGAGAGATCAAAGATGAAGATTAAGCTTGGCAACAAGAAGATTGAAGATAAAGCCTTGAGAAAGCAAGGAAACCTAGCATCCAAACCCTATGGGGGAGATTTGAATGAATCACAAGCTTTCGAGCAAATTCAAGATAGGATTTAGATTAGCTCACATGTTTTGCGTAGATTTGGGTTGATATTTTGTGTATATGAGTAAAAATTGAGTCAATTGCATGCTTGATGAAAATATTGGTAGGTTTGTGTGTGGGTTGAGTTAGTTTTCATAAAAATTGAGGTTCTTGAGAGGTGATTACCCATGAAATTGATGATTTGAGATATCAAAAAGGGGTTTTGAGACTTAAATCTAGTGTTTTTTGGTTAGAAATAAGTGTTTGGAGTATATTTGTGAAAGGGTTATGTGTTTGGAGGTTTGGAACTCAAAACATAGCAAAATTTGGGATTTCCTCGGATGCCAGCGCGCTCGAGCGGAGCCCTGTCTGCTCGAGCGCTCACATGGCAGAAGGTTGGGCGCTTGAGCACCCGACATCCGCTCGAGCGGACTGACTGCGCGAGGCTAACTTCTTTTGATCATATCTCCCTCATCTGGACTCCGAATTGGGTCGTTGTTGCACTCAAGTCGAAGCCCCAAAACTTCTTTTTCCAACAAGACCACTCTCACAAGAAAAGTCTTTTTGTAGAAAACGTTAAGATTAAAATAGTGAGAGTATGTCAAAATTTCTTAACTATTTTTTACTCGTTTTTAGCCGAATATTTTAGAAAAAGTTATTTTCATTATTCTTGACCCTTTTTACTAAATTTCTAACCCTTTGAGCAAATGATGCACCTATACATATAGCTAGATTGAGTTGGGATGCAAGCATTAGACCTGTTGGCTATGTTTTCTTTTACAGTAAAAGTGGGTTTCAAATTGATATATGTATATATACATGATTGGTGTATACCTTTCAAAATGATGTGATCCTCTTGGTATCAACTTTATGTTATGGGTATTTGGTAACATTGTGATCTATGATAAATTACTAACAGTGTGATTTATGAGAAATTGTGTAATGAAGGTTGTGAAATGAGAAATTGTATAATGAAAGTTGTGATGGTAACTTTGGGTTTAGAATCATAATGATGTATTATAATAATGAGTGGGAGAGGAATCATTTATGGGTTGGACTCCCGAATTGTGAAAATAAATCTAATTAACCTAAGATGAACCGTACGGATTGATGTAGAATAAGTTAGGCTACCGGCTCCGCGGTAAAAGACTGAAAACTTGAGCAAGACGAGGACCACATGCCCACGGATTAGCCCCCGAAATGTGGTGTTGTATCGTGGTGAGTTATAGAATTATCTATTACCCAATGGTTTCGCGTAGCCTATTAGGAATTAATAGGGAGGGGTTTCTATAAGATACACCCCACACCGGTTCATTAGAGGTTATATGGTTTTGTGAAAATTGGAAAAGAAAATAAAGGATTTATGAATGTAAACAAATGGATAAATGGAGATAAATCTGGGTGTGCGTGAGTATGTGTGTGTTAAAAAAATGACTTGGTGAAAATGTACATTTTCATTTGGTTACACCCATCACACCTCACAAATCATGCATTATATATGAGTTAATCTTTATCCTACGAGCTTCGGCTCATGTATATATGTCAAACAAATTTCAGGTTCCGATGAGCGGGGTGACACCAAAGCTATAGATACTTTTGGAAAGGGCAAAGAATGAGTGCTATGATTTCTTTGTTTCTTTGTTTTTGTTGTACATAAGATAATGGAAGTGATAAGTGAAGTTGTATGTATGTTACCTCAAACCTTTGTAATAAACCTAGGAACGTAATTTTGGAACTTTAATCATTTTGTTAAGTCCATTTAATGTTATATACAATATTTTCTTACGTCTTAGAGTATTACCTATGGATATAATTTATGTATGCCATGTTTTGAGGTTTGCTCACGGACCTGGGTTTAGGTCGTTACAAAGCTGCAGATCAGGCGGCAGCAGAGCAGAAAACTGCCAAGGCTGAGATTGTTGACTTTCTGGATCTCTATGCTGGCAAGAGGATCCCCACTCCTTTTGACCCTCGCCACTATGCTCCAGCTCTTCACAATTTGAGACCTAGTGGGATGAGCAGGTACGAGCCTCTGGTTGCTGATGTTTCCCCAGATCTTCTTCTCCGCGAGCCACTAGACCATCTCTCCTGCCATAATCATGCGGTAAGTCCTCTTTTCTTTTCTTCTAATTCAAAATATTGGAGCATGCCTTGTAGCTTTATATTTGAACATAGAGGCATGTTTAGCATCCCCTGTTACTTGAGACATGATATATGTGACTGAAGAACTTGTAATCAATTGCCCCAGATATAACAACATAATCAACTTAATAACAGGAACTTAAAATGCAATTCAAACATATTGTTAACACTAAAAGGACAAACCTGGACATTAGACCAAGGACTAAACAGATTACCTGAGCAATTGGAGATTTTGGGACAAACACCTATATGATAAGGTTTAGAACATAGGTGCCCGAAAAATAGGGCTTTAAAAAATAGGGTGCCTGTGAAGCAGGGCTTGGGAAAACATATAAGTGCCTAAGGAACGGGGCTTATGGCGCCTAAGAAACGGGGCTTATGGCGCCTAAGAAGCAGGGCTTTAGCAAACATATAGGTTCCTAAAGAGCAGGGCTTAGGGTGCCTGAGAAGAAGGGATTTGGAAAACATATAGGTGCCTGAGGAGTAAGGCTTAAGGTGCCCGGGGAGCAAGGCTTTAGAAAACATGTAGGTGCTTGAGGAGCAGGGCTTAGGGTGCTTGGAGAGCAGGGCTTAAAGTGAACTTAAGAATCGTCACACACACACGAACCTAGGATTTTTGCCTGGCGTACCGGGGCTTAAGGTGCCTAGCTCGCTAAGGCTTAAGAGAACTTAATGATCGTTACACACACGAACCTAGGGTTTGACAGAAGGATTTACCTCGCACACCGGGGCTTAGGGTGCCTAGCTCACTAGGGCTTGAGGGAACTTAAGGATCGTCACTCACACATGAACCTAGGGTTTAAAAAAGAATTTACCTGGCGCACCAGAACTTAGGGTGCCTAGCTCACTAGGGCTTAAGAAAACTTAAGGATCGTCACCCACACGCGAAGCTAGGGTTTGATAGAAGTATTTTTCTGGCGCACCAGGGCTTAGGGTGCTTAGCTCACCAGGGCTTAAGAAAACCTAAGGATCGTCACTCACACACGAACCTAGGGTTTGATAGAAGGATTTTCCTAGTGCACTAGGGCTTAGGGTGCCAAACTCACTAGGGCTTAAGAAAACCTAAGGATCGTCACTCACACACGAACCTAAGGTTGGGTTTTTCAGGTGCACCAAGGCTTAAGGTGCCTAGCTCGCTAGGGCTTAAGGAAACCTAAGATGCTGTCTAGATCTAAGAAAACCTAAACAAAGCTACGCATTTGGATTTTGGGCATCTCTCTTTCTTCATTCTCTTTTATATCTGCTTTATTCCAACTAATTAATTATATCTTCTGATCGTCTTCTTTTTGCTTTTTCAGGCTGGCAGATATATTCGCGGCTTTGGTGGTTCTTGTGAGGTGCTAGAGTGGCATGCATCTCTTCCAGCCCCCAGCCGAGCTTTCATTGATGCCTCTAGTTTCACACAATTCACACCATTGTTGGGTGAGACCAGCAATGACAGAGTTCAGCTGACGGCGCTCGCAGAGAGGTGGTGGGACACGACCAACACTTTTTACTTCACTACGTTCGAGGCTACCTTGACCCCCCATGACTTTTCCATGATCACCCGCATTTGAGTTAGCGGTAACCCCATTCCCTTTGACTCCAACATCCCACAATCCGTAGAGGCCCTCATCTACTTCTTGGGTACTGTTCCTACTCAGATGGACCAGTGTTGTGTCAGGTATTCCTGGTTCCACACCCATTTTCGTCACTTCCATTGTTCAGAGCCCCCATTACGAGTGGGTTGCCCAAACTTTCCTCTTGTACATGTTCGGTGTCTCCTTGTTTGCGAATAAAGAGAATATCATTCATCTTCATTACCTGGAAGCCCTCTTTCATCTAAATCGAGTAGCTTCTTATCACTGGGGAGGCGCAGCTCACACCACCCTGTGTGGCTCCATGAGAGCAGTATCCTAGATTCGGCAGGAGCTAAGCGTGGCGGGATACTGGAGGATCTGGGAGGTAAACCATTATTTCTGTTTTCTATATTTTCTTCCATTCACATATCTATTACCTATTCTTCTGCTGACCCTTTCTTTTGTAGCTCTGGAGTTATGATTTCCTCGGGATGCATGTCCCGGCGAACTCTTACGAGGATCCTTTAGTAATTCTCCGCGCGGCTCAGTGGGCGTGGGGATTCAGTGGCGCGAAGCCCGGGGTAAGAGCTTAGACAGATTCTGACTATTTTTGGATCGACTAACTTCTGATCAGGTGTAATTTCTATCTCCGTTCACTAGTCTGCTCACTGACCTGTTCACTGACCTATTCACTGATCCGTTCACTGTTCACTAATCCGTTCACTGACCCGTTCACTGTTCACTAATTTGTTCATTGATTTGACCCGTTCATTGTTCATAATCTGTTCATTGATCTGACTCGTTCACTATTCACTGCTCACTGATCTGTTTACTGTTCATTGTTCACTATTCACTAATCTGATCCGTTCACTAACCCATTCACTGTCACTGATCTGATTAGTTCACTAATCTGCTCACTGATCTGACTGAATACCTTCTTTCCTTTATAGGTTCGTTGGGAAGTTTGGTAGGGGATGAAGGAGAGGGCCGGCATGGATCTGATGCACAGTCGCGGTACATCCGGGTTGTGGGTCTTGCTGGAGGGCCAGTTTTGCTGAGAATGGTACTCGGGAGAGCAGGTTATCCGGCAGTCCCTAGGCCTAAATCATTTTTGGATCCCCGTGCCGCCTCCTACTTCCATGTGTCAGACAGACCACATGGGCGGCCTCGACATTATGCTAGAGGTAGCTAGAGCTTCGGCATCTGCTTTTCTGAAGTCGACTGGAGACTGCATGACCTGAGCGAGAGGTCACCAGATGGGACCGATGGGTCCACGTCCAGGAGCTGCAGGCGATCCACCAGCTGGGCTAGCCACACTCCAACTATGCTCTCTAATAAGCATTTAAGGATAAACCAGCATATAAGAAAATGACATTAATGTGCTTTGAAGTAACCTCAAACATCTCATTCAAAGGAGAACCAATGTTTAAGCCAAAGGATTTCGAACGAAAAACCAAAACAAACCTAAATTTAACCCATCAATGTCCTCACATGCATACAATCCATGAGTGCTTAGCCTTATGGCCTTACAAAACGGGTACCAACAACCTAAATACACATAAACAAATGTCAAAGAATTATATGTTTACAATGTTCTTTTCTAAAAGGATACTACTAAAGAGTATATAATTTTATCAAACTACAAAAGGGGTCCTCAAGACCGTTCTTTTCATTTTGCGGCTTTCTTTCCGCCATCACCTGAAATGGTTTATACAACATGAGTCGAAACTCGTAGAAAATAAACTAAAGATGAAAAAATGCATGACATGAAAAGATGGTTATGTAAAGTGCAACACAGTTTCACCGAAACTAAACCCCATTTTCCATCAAAATCTCATTCACATAACTAGTTTTCCTTGTACAAGTTGAACCCATTATCACCCACAACACATTACTTAGTCCTTTATTCTATTTTGTTACATCCATTTTAGGTTTTCACTGTCCACAACTCACACGTACACCTACACGCGCACACACTTTTCTTCACATCTCAACCATTCCATGGTTTTACAATTTAGCTCATGTACTTTTTGCCGTCTTTCATAGTGGGCCAAGTATCCAACCCAATTTTGGTTTTAAAACATTTAAGAACCGATGTCGGACAAGCTTATAGACCCATCCATGGCTAACACCACAACTAATGCCTCCGTCTTAGTTATTAGCCGATGGGTAGGGTACCCAAATCGGAGAAGTTTTCCAGTCTTTCACCGAGCAGCTAGACTAGCCGATAATTACGATCCGCGGATCCCCAAATTGGTTCATTCACATCTTCATTTTTAACATTTCAAACACGAGTCCAACCCAAACATGGTTCCTCTCGCCAACACCCAACACACGCGAGGGTTAAAAAATTCATTAATAATCCCCAATACCTTATACGTTTCACATTCGGGTTTAATCAACTCAAAACCCCACGCTAACATCCCATGGTTCTTCACATTTACTCAATTTTATATATTTTACATATTTGGTTTTAATTATATTAAACCCCAACCAACACCTTATAGTTTCCAAAAATTCATCAAATTCACATAGTTTATTTAAATAAAAAGGCTCCCACAACCCAAAATTTACCAAATTATTTATCTATTTCACTCTTGACATCATCAATCCAAAAATCCCCAATTTGTTTTCAAGGCTTAACCAAAAAATCAAATTCTAATTTTTCATCTTTCAAACTCAACCATATCCAACAACAATAACAAGTTAAAGCTATCTTAAATTATCCACAAATTAATAATTTAACATGCTTTAACATTAAACCCTAACCTAGGGTTTTAAAAATATAGATTTATCGTGATTTCACATATAAATTCAAAATAATCGACTCATATCCAATAATGTTTATGAGTAGTCATAGATCCTACCTCTTAGATACTTAATCAATATAAGGCAAGGCTCTAGCAAGGTTCAACCAAGCAAGATTCTAATCGATGAATGAAAAGGAGAAGCTTCCACATGTAGATCACTCTAACGATTTTTCAACGAGTAGAAGGCTAGGAATCACCACGGAATGAGCAAAGAAAACTCAAGAAACACCCCACACCAAATCGTGGACTTAGGGTTTCCTTCTAGAGAGAGAAGGAGAAGAGAGAAATGATTTTGAAAGCTCAAAACCCGAACTTAAAGTTGCTATCTGTTATAGACCGATCGATCCGTCCCTGATTGGACTGCACTCTAAGGGAAGAAAAACTACATATAGTGTTTAAATTTTGTTCCAACACCTCTAGATTCATTCAATTAACCCACAATAATTATTATCAACAACTATAACCACGATCAAATTTTAATTTTTGCACGCAATAAAACACTTATCCCTTTTTCCACTAAAATTTCCATAATAAGGTTTAATTAATAGTTTCAAAAAAAAAGGGGGCAAGGTCCGTACAAAATTCCTGTCGTAAACTCATTATACTTGCACAGTAAAATCAGTGGACAGTCCATTCCTCTTTCCTACGCAACCAAAATAAAAATGAAAAAAAAAATAATGCTGTTAGCGTATGATAATATGAGAATATATAAACATATACTAATTTTGTGTATAAGAATTAGTTTTATCATATTAATATATTCTCATTTTAACACAAGCTGTCTTATCATGTTACCATATTATCATGTTAACATATTTTCACAATTTATCGAAATTGCATTTCACATAACATCAAAAAATGCATTTTATCATAACTGAAATAATCTCGTCTTATTAACCAAGTAATTCGTATGCAAAAAGCAATATCCTCATTGCTGTAAAATAAAATCTCTTGTCAACTAAAAAAGTTTTCATTTTTGGCAAGAAACTCTCTCGTGCATAAATAAACAATGATTATGATCATCTATAGAAAACGCTGTAAAAATATATACATATATATATATATATATATATATTGCACAACGATTATTTTTTGAATAGTTATTTTCTACAAATACACTGACCTTCATAGAGCAAGAATTGTTGTTATCTGAAATGGATTCGCTCCAATACTTCTAAGCCCGGAATCTGTGCAATGGAATGACTACGCCTGTAATGCAATATGTTTTCGAACTCTACATAACGGAAATACTGCCAATTGAGCCAGTAATACAAGATGATTCCATTTGATCAGAATCCCGAATTACCACAAAGAAGAGATTCCAACAGAGTTTGGCGGGTGGAATTAAAAATGGAAATGAATTTATTTGGGACATTAAAATTTCTCTGTTCACTTTATGTGATGTTATAGCCTAGTCTCTATATTTTTATGACCTGATGAAGCAAAATAGAGAATCAATAGATATCCTCCATTATGAATTAAAAGGGAGTAAAAATCCTTAATAAATAATCACTCACAGATGCTGTAACATTTCATTTAAAAGTTGGCGAGCAATTAATGTGTGGAACATCCATGGAAAATAATTTGAGGGTATAAAAGTCCATAAAACTATTAAAAAGATATCGTGGGATACAAGTTTATTACATAGTTCATAAAATTTAAGGCTATATTTTCACTTTCTATTTTGTTACCCCAACTCTCTCATGTTATTTTATCAAAAAAGTAAAAATAATATTTATTGATATTACTTTTCATTTTACTAATCCAATAAAAAAAATTGCTTTATTTTTATTATATTATTCTTATTATTTGTACCTCTATAAATTAATAAACTAATAAAGTTATATTTTAAATTGAGTCATTAAAATTGACTAATTAACTAAATATAAAATTATTGATATTACTTTTTATTACACTCTCAAATTACAAGAACTAGATATCTATATAACAATATAGAATGACTTGATGTTATATTTATATATGTGTCAAAAATTCAACCCTTTAAAATGAGATAATTTTAGTCTTTTATTTTTTTTTCTCTCTCTTATGTTCTTATATGTAAAAATATTTTTTTTAGAAATTATTAATAGTAATTATCTTTTAACTAATCCAAGAAAAAAATAATTTAACTTTTATCTTGATTATATTTTTATATTTTTTTGCCTCCATTGTGAGACCTGAACCAATTTTAATTTTTATAATTAAATATTTATGTGATAAATATTTAAATATATTGTATTGCATTGTGCTCATATAATTAATATACATGTGTAATTAGTGGACCCAATAAAATTTTTATACATGTCGTTGGGACCGCCTTTGTGCACGGGGGTTCGAAAATTCTAATTCAAGGATAATTACGAATTTTGATAATTTTTGAAAATATAAAATTTTAAATTAATTTAAAATTAAAATATTATTTTTGGAGAATTTTGGGTATAAATCCATAGTATGATGGTTTGTTGGAAAGTTGATAGCATGATGGTAATTAATGGGAAGTTTGTGGCTTAATGCATGGGAGAAGCTTCTTGGAGAAGCCTCCCAAATTCACCAACATCCTACCACCGTACCTCTCTCTCCCTCTCATCGTTGTCTTCTTCCTTCTCTCACTCCTCTCTTCCTCCCTTATTTCTCAACCATCCACCATTGGAGACCAAACCAAGCTCTCTCTCTCTCTAGCTTTTGGAAGCTTTACACTCGGGTTTGATCTTCAACCAAATGAGAAAATTTATTTTTCTTGTCAAGGGCTTCATCTTTGACCCAACGGATTTTGATTTCGACAAGTTCAGGTCCCCCCATGGCTATTTGAGTTTCGATTATTGACTAATCGAGGTAAGATTCTTCTTCCTACGTGTTTCATGGTTGTATTTATGCAATTAATATTATTCTATTTCATATATTCATTGTGTATGGCATGTGGGTTGAAACCCTAGTTTGAAAGTGTATGATTTCAGTGGGTTTAACTTGATGTTCTCAGCAGATATTGATTATGGAGGCATAAAACGAGTTTAATTTGTATTTGTATCCATGAAATCAATGGATTAACATTAATGAAAATTAATGGACCTAAGATGAGGACAATTAGAAATTTGATTTGGATTTGACATCTTAGAGGTATGAGTTGGGTTTAAATTGATTAAAATATGCATAAATTGGATTTTGATTAAAATCCTTGTTAAGTTGACAAATTGGGCGAATTATTCTTGAATTGAATTTGAGTATCATATTGTGAAAATTTGAATTAATGAAATCAATTTTGAGGAATTGAGTTGTGAGCCATATAGTGAATACATGTATGATATGTGAAAATCATGTGAAATGGTTGAGGTATCAATATTATTAAGCAATTATGTTATAAATATTAAGGTTCATTTTGAATTAGTATGGGCTTGACAAAGTTCTCGGTAAAAGACCAAAAACTTGCGCAAGAATGGAGACCCAGTTTTCTTGATTTAATATCCGAAAATGTGGTGAGATGCCCCGTTACTTCAAATAGTGTTCTCGAAAAGGTGTGCAACTGTGTGTAGTGATAGGTGTTAAGCCAACGAGATGTGATTGGATTACATTTATAAATGGTTAACTTCGTATGACGAACAGTTGTAGATTGAATCATGAGAATGCATTGAAGTTATATCATGTATAACTCAAGGTGCGTTGTGGGTTTGTGAGTGTTGATATAGAATTGCTAATTGCATAATGAGTATGTTATTACAGGTTGGTATAATTCTATTGAGTCTTAGCTCGCATTGTTTATATAATCGTTTTTCAGGTACTAATGATGAACTCATGCCACGAAGAATGATAGCACATTTGGATGTTTTGTTACTTTTTAGGTAGTTTGGAAAAGTTGGATTAATGTGTATTTTTGTGAGTTGAAATGAAGAATTGTAAATTCAAGGGGTATGTTGATAGGGTCATGTAATTAAACTCCATGTTCAAGAACTCTTGATTTGGTATTGTAAGGCCTTAAGGCCAAGTTGTCATGTAATTAAATGTATTTGGATAATGTGCACCCTTGGGGAGAGGTTTTTGGATTCAATTTTTGATGAATTCTCATGTTTTTGGAAGAATGTTTATGTTAAATTTTTGTGCTTGAAGGTTTTGGGTTCTTTCATATCAAATTTTATGTTTTTCAAAGGCCATAGTACCTTCTCTTTGCATGAACATAGGTTTGGATGGGTGTTGGGTTGAAAATCTAGCAAAAAATTTATTTTGGTGCAGGATAGCTTGAAGGACCGCTCAAGCTATCTATCGGGCGGTCCTAGGTTGGTCTCGGCTTCTTGTTGCAGGTCTGAGATGCTGAAAGCAATCCCAAACTGCTCGACGGATGCTCAAGTGGTCTATCAAGCGGTCTTTTCTATTGGTTAAAAATATTCTTTTTAAATCAGTGTATCTTCATCATCCGAACTCTTAATTGGGTCATTCTTGTGATCAAATTAAAACCCCGAAAATATTCTTTCCAATGATTCTAACCTCACACTGAAATTATTTTTGTAGAAATAGTTATGACCAAAATAGTAAAGGTATATATGTTTTCATTAACCGTTTTTTGCATATTTTGGCCGAACTTCATTGAAAACATTATTTTTAAGTAATGTTGAACCTTTTTCTCATATTCCTCATACTTTGGGATAGTTGTGTGAGTTACCACTTTTAGACCTCATGGTGCTAGGCCTTTCAAGCCCTAAGTCGTGACCGGAATAATGTCATTTAGGCCTTTCAAGCCCTAAGTCGTGACCGGAATAATGTCATTTTGACTTTTGGGCATCTACATTGGTTACATTAACTTTTAACATTAACCTTGTCTTCTTGGCGCACTTTCCCTTCTTGAACCGTTCTCTACCTCCCATCTAGCTTGAATGCCATGTTTGGGTATGTGGGGGTGTGACATCTATAAATTAAAATATTATTAAAATTATATTTTTAATTAGGTGTTTTAAAATTAGCTAATTAACTAATTATTAAATTATTAATATTACTTTTTGTTTTACTTTTAAATTACTAAAATGTATTTAGGCACAAGTAACAACTAGTATCCTACATGACTAAATTGTCATATCTCTCTCTCTCTCTCTCAAACACACACACACATATAAAACAAGATAAAACCACTTGATATAATATTTATATAGGTGTCAAAAATTTAACTTTTAAAAAGAAATAATATTAGCTACAGAGAATAGTATGGACAATTGGAGCTCTATGCCTCTTTTCATCCACACGATAACGGAAGACCTTATATTTGGTAATGAGTCTCATATCATCGTATAGTTGAAATGGAGCATAGGGAATCAGCTGTCCATGTTCCTCTCTATAGCCAATAATTGCTCCTTAGAATTGATAATCTTGACCTTCTATTTTGTTCTCTCCCCTCTCTTATGATCTTCTATATAAAAAAATTCAACACATTATTGATATTACTTCTCGTTTTACTAATTTAATAAAAAATAATAATTTAGCTTTTACTTTTATTATCTTTTTTTATTTTTTACCTCTATAAATTAACAAACTAATATAGTTATATTTTTAATAAGTTGTCTAAAAATTAGCTAATTAACTAATTATTAAATTATTAATATTACTTTTTATTTTACTTTTGAATTATTATAATTACATAATTGAGTGCCTTTAGGCATGAATAATAACCTTTTATTTTATTTTTAAATTACTATAATTAGATAATTGAGTGCGTTTAGACACTGACTATTAACTAGTATATTACATGATAGAATTGTCTTAACGAGGAGACATTTGTTTTATATGACACTTTTATTTCTCTCTCATCTTTCACTATTTAGCTCTTCTATCTCTTCATTTAAAACTCGAGTTTTTCTCTCTTAATTTTAAACCTAATCTTTTTTTTTCTAATTTCATTTTATTAGAAATTTATCTTTCTCTTCATCACCTATTAAAAATATATTTTTAATATATGAATATTTTAAAAATTGTAGTTAATTTATTATATTTTTTAGTTTAAACATATATGTTTTTTTATGCTTTTAATTAGAATTAAGAGAGAGCCAAAAAGAATTATAATTGATGTTAGGGGTTTGTGTCCGACAACTGAAATTTTTACTATATTGTTACCCTTTATAATTTAGACACAGGTAAATATTGATGATCTATATCATATTTTACAACATACTTTTAAATATCCTGTAGCATATTTAAAAGTTAAAATTTATTTAATTTCTAGGGTAAAAGTGTTTTTATATTTGTTTCACTTTTACTTTTCTACCTTTTCTTATCTCTCCTTCACTAATCACCTCTTCCTCTCTGTTTATTTCAAGCCCAACCTTTCTTTCTCTTTCTTTGTTTCAAATTTAACTTTACATTTTATCTACACTGTGAGACCCGATTTCATTTTATTTTATGATATA
>JAOTRH010078918.1:0-17340 GCA_034768845.1 Heliamphora exappendiculata
CAGAACCCTAGATTCGGCGATTCGCAGAGCAAGATGATGATTTCGGCAGTCGCGAAAGAAGTTTGGAAGAGGAAAATATTCGGGAAAGCAGTTCGTTCGGGAAAGCAGAAAAAGCTTCAAAGATAACAAACGAAAAAGGAAAAAATGTGAACTCCTTCTCTCTCAGTTGTCGTTGTGTCGGGGCCCGTATCGCCTGTAACAACCGTTACAGGCTGATACAGTACCGTTACCCGTTACGTAACGGGAGTAACGGGCATTACACTGTCGATTTTTTTTGCAACCGATTTTCTCAAGCGTAACGGGATCGGGGCTTCAAAATTCCGTTACGTAACGGCCGTTATTTAGAACCCTGCTCTAGACTACAAAACTTAGAATAGTATGAACAAATAAAAAGTAGTTCAAGACTCGGGAGGCTAGATAAGGGGCTCTTGGGAAGAGTAAGGTACCCCCTTAGAGAGGTATTCCCGCTTCCACCCATCAAATCTCTGAAATTCTACAAAACCCCATCCCAAACAGATTTCACCTTACAAGATCACTCAAAGAAATACCCAAGAAAGTAACTAGAAGAGCACCAATCCAGCACTCCAAAATAGAAGTAGACTTCCTAATTCGGAACATCACCAATCGGGATAATCTCCGATTTAGCCAAATTCACCCGAAGCACCAACACAATCTCGAAACAAAGAAGAGCACACATGAGGTACCCTAGCTGTCTCATCTTAGTACTCGTAAAGTCCAACGTGTCATCTACAAAAAGCAATTGGGAATAATATGGAAATCCATATACGATTATATAGTAAACTCAAATTACTAAATATGCTTGTTGCGTGAATGTTCAACTATGAATCTGAGACACTTATGCCATACCCTTATCCACGTATCGAATGTCCAATACAAGTATTTTAGTCTTAATATGCCATAGCACAAGGTAAATCTTCATTGTAAATTTGTCCTCACAAGGACATGGAGTTTAAGAGGCAGAAAAGGGAATTAAACATTACTGATTGGTTCTCATCAGTCAAATAATTTAGCGCTGCTGAAAAGAATTAGAGCTACCACAGAATTTATTAGTGTGGTCTAAACCGGAAGCCAGAATATATCGATGAATTACATGAGACCTGATAAGAGTTTTACTCTTCACAGAAGAGAAAACTATTTTTTTGTCCAATGCAATCCTAAAAAAATGGGTATGCGGCCTATAAGAAAACAATAACGAGGTTCTAACCCGTTGTGGGCACACAACTCAAGAACAGTATGTGCATACCAGTGGCTACACTCCAGCACGCCCAAGGCATCACCAGCCAAGGGTACTAGGGCACCAAGATGTTACTAAGCACACACTGCCACCTCAGATTGGGTACAAGACCTAGAAATTCACTTGGGATCGTTAAGGTTGTTCAGCCGAACCTCTCTTAGGTGGTTGGCCCCGCCTAGATTGTCTTAGGACAGAAGAGAGTTTAACCATTCACACCTCGAAGAACGTATCATTGAGATGTTGATATATTATAACTATCCCATGATACAAGCACTAAGGTTGTCTGCCAGCAGCAGTCATACCTCGGAGAAGTTGAACCAAGAGAGACGCGCCATGTGGCGCATGCAAGTTGTCTCCCTTTATTGGTTCAACTTGTACAAAGGATGCTTCTTACCATTACCTTCTGGTCTTATTGCCATCCCCGTCTTGTCGTAAGGTTGCTAACTAACACCTCCACTTCAGTGGCACCCACCTCCACTTTGGTGACTCTTGAACTAAGTTGAGTATCTTTATTCTCCCATACACTCATCAAGCAATGCATTATTCACATTACACTCCATTGGGGAGATATATAGCACTCACTCGCCGTAGCAAAAGGACGAACAACCCAAGGAGGCAAGCCTCCTACCCTCTAAGTAAACCTCATAATTGCATAAAATCTCTAGTGTACCAGAAGAGCTTAATGTCCAAACAACCATTCTCGACCAACTTCGTGTAGTCACTGAGATCATAGTTTCCATACGGCACATTCAGCAGCTATCTACGAAGACACTTCTAGTCGTCGTCCCAATAGATTCTAAGAACAGCGTGACCCACTATGTTTGGAGTTTAAAGGGGCAGAATAGTAAATCTTTCAACAGAAGTTTTCGCGAGCTACAAAGGTGGTCAATATTGTATAAACCTCAAATCTCTTTTTGGTTTTTCACGTGTTTCTCTATCAGTAGATCTAGATTATGTTGAAGTTGTCCTTCAACAAGAGGAAAATCTCTCTTCTTGATAGGATTAGATCATGAAGAGACCACCTTTATATATCACAAACTTATAATGGCAAAGTAGTGCACTTGCACCACCTCAGTCAAATGGTCGAAGTGAAGGAGCCCAACAATACAGAGATGTTTTCTAAACTTGCTCTATTTTGCTTACATACACTGTTGCATAAATCTTTCATTTTCCACTGCTCTTTGTTCTTGCTTAACATTGTGCATATGCCTCGCCTTCTCATTTTCATGCATGGATTCCGCTTCCTCTATATTTATTTGTTTCGCATTCTCAACTTCATGCAAGATCCCTCCCAATAATGGGGCTAGTGGAATTTTGAAAATAGAAGCCAAAAGAATCTTGCCACTTCCCTAGGGCAACATTTTCCATTTTTTATTGGTTAACCACTAGCACAAAGGCCGAGTATAAGTAGCTTTTGTTTTACAGAGAGGACCCATAGTTATGGATATGAAGGATTAAAATTTCGTTTCGCTGTGTTGTTTTGAATAATATGGAAACATAAACATTTCGAAACTTTCGAAAATGTTTTGAGTACTTTTTAAACGTGACAAAATTAAAAATGTTTAGAAATATAAGTTAAAATCTATGTATTAAGGACTAATAATTGATCATTTAAATATATAAAGATTTTTATAGTTATACAAATAAGAGAGCAAGTCTAAAAGCATAAAAATCAACAATTTTAGGAATTAATATTTTTATGTATAATCAAATATTTAGTTTTATTCAATACTAAGTGAAAATTATTTTCAAAAAGTGTAAGATTCCAACAAAATAAGGTGTAAAGTTTTATTTAGGCAATAGTAATACTAATAATATTATTTTTAATAAACTAAAATACATCCATCTATAATTTTTTTAAAAGAAATATAAAAATATTTATGAAAATTTTCTTTCAATAAAACATGTTTAGGTATATTGCATAATGTTTTAGTGTGTTTCGAATGGAACACAAATTTTCTACTAATGTTTCGTTTCAATCGCTTAAAAAAAATGTTTCCATTTCAATAGAAACCAATGAAAATTTTGTTCCTTGATGGATATATAAATTTTTCACTGCTTCTTACTGCTTTAAAGTTACTACACATTGATAAGCACACAATTTCACTCGGCTCCAACAAAAAAGCATCTTCATTCACTCAAAATTTCACTTAGGGCGTCTTCATTCACATGGGCACCAACCCGTGGTGGCACTAAGTTTGATATTGGATCCAACGGGCCGAGGATGCTATGAGTTTATTTATATTTGGCACTAGTTATTTATTTTATTCATGGTTCCCACGGATTATAGATGATTATGTTGTTATCACTATTGTGGTGTTGGATATTAAAATGAGACTTAATACACTGGTTATTCATTACCGTCTTTGAAATTTGGTGAATTTCTTCAAAAATGATGTTCAATGAAAAATGTGAATTTGACGAAAAGAAAAAGAATTTTTACATTATCATGTGATTTCATACTGCATTGTATGCAATTATTATGTTTCAATTATAGATATTTTGAATATCACATTTTAGAACTATATTCTACTATGTATGCTTGCCATTTACCGAGCCATCGGCTGACGTTTTTAATATTTTCAGATGTTTAATGAAAAGGTTAGTAAGGTCTCCGTTGTGTCTTGAGACCCAGTACCAGTAACCTCTTAGGATTCATCTTACATATCCAGTTAAGATTTAAAATTAATTTCAGTTTACTTGTTAAGTTTCAGTTAACTTGTATATGGATGGTTATTTTAGTGGGCGTTTGTGTCCCACGGATACTATTTATGGTTTGAGCTATCCTTTTATTAAAATTTTCAGCGGGTGTCAAAACTTTGGATGTTTCGTAGTATAATATTTTAATTATAAGGATTTCATTGCCTATTGGGCTAAAAAGCCCGTAACCCAAGGCCGGTCATGTCTCCAAATTTAGGGCATGAGTGACACTTACTGCTTGAAAATTTCAACCCAGAAGACAAGCCTCGAAGACTTTGCCTCTAAACATGACGTCTCCAAAATAACATACCTTGCTCGAAGAGGCTTCCTCAACTCTAAATCCTCCAGCTAAAAAATCTCACTGACCCAAATCCCTTAGCTGAAAACACTCTCCTCGAAACCTTATATGCTCGAAGACCTTTGGCTCAAAAAATGTCTACTCAAAGAAGATCAGTGGCTCAAAAATGGAGGTTTGCCTTGACCTAAAGGGTCGCTGCCCAACGATGATCGGCCAGCGTGAAACCAGTGCGAATCCCCCTCAAAACCTTTATCTCAATGGAGGAGATAGTTGCATCAAAGGAACATTTTGCTGCTCACGACGCCAAAAACCTTCTTGACGAAGAAACCCAAGTTGCTCGAAGCAGCTCGAGGCTCGAAGCACCTAGAGATCAAAAACCCTTCTCCAAATCTCTACTCGGGACCTTGGGTCGCTTGAACATAACTTGTTCGATCCTTGCTCTAAAATTTCTTGAAGATTTAAAGCCTTAGCTTGAAGGATTTGCTCGAAATTTTCTCTAATAGGAAGTGCTATCATTTCTATCTCTGGAAGCGGGCCTTTGATTTCCTTGAACCACATAGGAACATAAAACCAAAAGCAAAAACATAGTTCAATGGATCCAATCAAGCAAGGCATGGATTTTTCAATAAGATCAATTATATCTAATCTCCAGAAGCTTGCCTCGAAGGTTTTGCTCCAACTAACTTGAAGAGAATCCTTGATGTCACAAAGATCTACCATGCCTGAAGGTTCTAGTTGACTCGGTGTGGTCTTGCTCTAAAGAAAAGCTGGGGGCTCAAAGATTGTTTGTTGCCTCGGTAAAATCTTGCTTGGCAAAAGGAATCTTTTGCTCGAGGTGGGGTTTAACAAACTCCTTGGAGCCATCCTTTGAAATGTTTAGCTTGCGAAATAAGCTACTTCGCTAAACCCTTAGCTCGTGGATGCCCTCCTCGCTAAAAGTCTAGTGTGCGACCCTTAGCTCACCAAAACCCTTGGCTCGATCCCCACCTCACGACCTCGGGCACAGAACTACCACCTCGTAATCTCGGGCATGGAACCACCACCTGGTAACCTCAAGTGCAAAACCACCACCTTGTAACCTCGAGCGCGGAACCACCACTTCGCAACCTCGAGTACGAAACCCCCACCTCACAACCTTGAGTGTGGAACCACGACCTCGCAACCTTGAGCGCATAACCACCACCTCGCCACCTCAAGTGTGAAACCACTGCTTCACAAATGCATGTAGAACTACCACCCTGCAACTTCAAGTGCGGAACCACCACATTGCAAAAATGCGTGCAGAACCACTTCCTCACAATGGAGATAAAGATAGGTCTAGTCTCTCTACATATACTCAAAAAAATCATTCGTTGTTAGGCCAACTCATTTAGTTGATATACAGAGTCCCAAACCGAGTAATGAGGGCTGAGCGACCAGGGTGATGCTAGTTAGCAAAAGTTAAAATGTAAAGAACGTTGTTTTAGGGTTTTTGGTAAAGAGACGAGAAGAATATGAGAGGAAATTAGGGTTTTAGGAACTTAATCAGTCCCTTCTCCCTGACATCTATTTATATAAAAATAATATACGGCATAATGACAAAAGTGCCCTTAATACAGAAAATAAAGACTCTAACACTCCCCCTCAAACTGGAGCATATAGGTTAAAAATGCCCAACTTGAAAGACAAGTGAAAAAAGGACGAACGGGACAAGAATTTGGTGAAGATATCACCAATCTGATTGCTCGAACGAATGTAAGAAGTAATAATCCGTTTGTGCAGCAACAAATCCCGGATGAAGTGACAATCAACCTCAATATATTTGGTCCGTTCATGAAATACCGAATTATTTGCAATAAAAATGGCGGCCTGGTTATCACAAAACATTTGCATTGGGGCAGGAGTAATCCCAAAATCAACCAGAAGGGAGTGAACCCATATCATCTCATAGGCAGTATGGACCATAGCACGATACTCAGCCTCAGCACTCGAGTGAGCGACCATATACCGCTTTTTACTCCGCCAAGTGACAAGATTTTCACCAACGAAAGTACAATATCCCGATGTCGACCGCCAATTAGAACGACTGCCAGCCTAATCAGCATCACTAAAGTCATCAATAGAGAAAGTTGCCGCAGGCCAATATAGTAGGTCGCGACCAGGAGCACGCTTCAAATACCGCAAGATACGACAAACAGCATCATAATGAGGTTGGCGAGGAGAATGCATAAATTGACTAACCACCCCAACAGCATACGTAACGTTGGGGTGAGTCACCGTGAAATAAATGAGTTTACCAACCAAGCGACGATAGCGACCAACATCAGAAAAGAGAGCGCCAGACTCAGCATCAGGTTTGACAGTAGAACCCATAGGAGTATCAACCGGACGAGTACCAAGAAAGCCAGTCTCAGAAAGAAGGTCAAGAACATACTTGCGTTAGGATAAAGAGATGTCACGAGAGGAACAAGCAATCTCAATGCCTAAAAGTAACGAAGGAGGCCTAAGTCCTTAGTATGAAATTATTAAGCCAAATATCATTTCGAAGCAGCAATACGAGCCGAGTCATCACCGGAAATAATAATGTCGTCAACATAAACGATCAACGCAATTGTACCAGCCGAAGAATGATGAACAAATACGGAGTGATCGGATGAAGAACGCCGAAAACCATACTCAAAGACAACAAAACTGAAGCGGTCAAATCAGGCACGGGGAGATTGCTTCAGACCATATAGAGCATTGCATAAGCGACAGACAAGATTCTCACTGCCAGGCATAACATATCCTGATGGTTGAGCCATATAGACTTCTTCTTAGAGAGGACCGTGAAGAAAGGCGTTCTTAATATCAAGTTGATATAAAGGTTATGAACGACTAACAGCAATTGAAAGGAGAATGCGAACAAAATTAAGGCAAGCCACCGGTGAAAAAGTCTTCAAATAATCAACGCCATAGGTTTAAGTGTAGCCCTTTGGCCACGAGGCGAGCCTTAAGACATTCGATAGACCCATCAGAAAGGTATTTGATAGCATATACCCAACGACAACCAACAGTTTGTTTGCCGGGAGGAAGAGGAGTAAGCTCTCAAGTGCAATTCTGATGAAGGGCGCTCAGTTTCTCATCCATAGCTTGCTTCCATCTAGAGATAGACAAAGCCTACTTATGAGAAATGGGAAGCAAAACAGCAGTAGCAAAGGAAAGAAAGCAAGAAGAGATACGAGAATAGCAAACATATTGAGCAATAGGGTGCTGAGTACAAGTGCGTTTACCTCGACGTAATGTGATGGGTAAGTCATCATCACGAGAGGACGGGAGCAAAGCAGGAGCCTCTGACGGAGAAGATGCTAGGGTCTGGCCAAAAGAAACAACGGGCCGATCGCGAAAGCGCTGATATACCTGCAAGGGGTGAGAGGAGGGCAATGACAAAAAAAGGTAAAGTCAGAGACTCCCCTTCACTGCAAGAAAGAAGGTCAGAGGATAACTGTTGACCAGAAGAGGAAAGAAAAAAAAAGTAGACTCAAAGAAGGTGATATCAGCACTGACAAAGTAGTGACGAGACTCAGGATGGTAACACCTATACCCCTTTTGAGTCCGAAAGTAACCGAGAAACACACATTTACGGGCCCTGGGTGAAAGCTTATCAAGGCCTGGATCAAGAATATAAACAAAGGCAACACATCCAAAAACTCGAGGAGTAACAGAGAAAGGATAGGAAGCAGGGTATAAGAGGGAGAAAGGAGATTGCTGACAAAGGACAATAGAAGGCATACGATTTATGAGATGACAGGCAGTAAGAACGGCGTCACCCCAAAAATGTTTGGGAACATGCATGTGGAAAAATAAGGTACAGGTAACATCGAGTAAACTACGATGCTTTCGTTCAACACCGTTCTGCTAAGATGTATGAGTACAACTAGTTTGATGAATAATGCCACGATCATCACAAAAAGAAGTAACAACATACTGCATGTATTCTAAAACATTATCAGATCGAATAACCTCAATACGCCGACCTAATTAGGTAAAAATTTCATTATAAAACTTTGTGGGAATAGAAGGCAACTCAGATCGAATTTTCATTAGAAAAAGCCAAGTCATACGCGAAAAATCATTGACAAAGATAATAAAATATGAATATCCATTAACTGTAGGAGTTCAAGAGGGTCCCCAAATGTCCGTGTGGACGGCATCAAAAGACTCAAACGCACGACTATGACTACTACGAGGAAACAAACTACGGTGATGCTTTCTTAACTGACAAGCATCACATTCTAAATTAGACACGGAAGGTAAAGACGGAATAGCTAACTTCAATTTGTCCAAGGATGGATGACCAAGGCGAAAATGCCACTGAAGTGGAGAAACAGAGGCACTCAATGTAGACGCAGAGGAACGAGACGGTGGTGCAGTATCCAAGTAGTATAGGCCATCTTTCTCATACCCCGAACTAATTATCTTCTGAGTCTAGAGGTCCTGAAACACACATGAAGAAGGAGAAAAAGTGATAAAACAATTCAAGGTTTTAGTTAATTGGCTCACAGATAGCAAATTAAATGGAAAATCTGTAACAAAAAGACTCAAAAATAAAGACAAAAATGAGGTGGGATGAAGTACACCCCGCCCAGTAACGGGACGAGACAAGCCATCAGCTAAGACAATACGATGATGAGTATGAGTCAAATTAGAAAACAATGAAGAATTACCAAACATATGAGAGATGGCACTAGAATTGATGACCCAAGTGAGAGAAGAAAGAATAGCACATGCAATGGTACCTGAGTTGGCGAAAGTAACAGTAGAAGTGGAAGGATAAACAGTGCGTAAAGTCCGAACCAACTCACTAAGCTGGGTGGTATGTCATGAGAACCAGATGGTGCGTCTTGAGTTGGCTTGCCATATTTTTCCAACAATATGGTTTTGTATGATTGGTGCCACCACAATAGTGACATTTGTGACCACCATGACTGTTATTACAACCGCCACCAGTGTCCGTCATGGTGAAGAGAAACAAACCACGATGAAGACAAATGTGAATCCAAAGACTACTCTTTATGACAGGAAGGCAAGCCAAACAAAGAAGAGCCAAATAGAGTATACCAAACAAAGAAGAGTCCGAAAAAAATTAATTACCACAAAGCAGCCAAAACACGAATCAGTCGAAATCAAGCCGACTAACACGCATAGTCGACTGACACAACCAAACACCAATCAGCCGAAATCAAGCGCTGACTGAGATCAATCACGAAACAGGAGAAGACGATACTGATCGTCGATACCGATCAACAACCAAGAATCGCGACCAAAAAAAAAACTGAGCAATGCAAGCCGAATCAACAACCAGATCAACGAGACTAATCGTGCGTCGCAACGAGCAACGATCGCGACCAAAGAGCTCGCACGAACCAGGTTACGAGCCAAATCAACCACCGACTGAGAGAGACGCCAAGGGACGAGCGAACGAGGTGAACCTATCAAATCAAGCACAAATCTAAGCAATACAAGCACCGTCGGCACTGGGAGAGGAGATCGAGACCATTGAAAATCATGGAATATGGCGCAAGAAGAAGAGCCGACGGCTAGGGTTTCCAACAGCTAGGGTTTTCAAAAAAACTCGAACCATGTATCAAACAAAGAAAAAAAAAATCTGTAGGACCTCTATAATCACCACAAGGTTGGGACGAAGTCATCCATGTAGTACCATCGACGTCTGTACCACTGGCGATGTCACGTTGGCGTCATCGTACGGTAGATGACGTCAGCACGCCATTTTTACCTCACTGTGCATTTCAGAATGATGAGGATAGTTCTAGGGTTGGATCGATACTCTGATACCAAGTTAAAATGTAAATAACGTAGTTTTAGGATTTTGGGTAAAGAGGAGAGAAGAATATGAGAGAAAATTAGGATTTTAGGAACTTAACCAGTCCCCTCTTCCTGACATCTATTTATATAAAAAGAATATACGGCATAATGGCAAAAGTACCCTTAATACAGAAAATAAAGACTCTAACACCAAACAACCCGTGCAAATGGGGAGCTCGAGCCATCTATTGGTGGACCACTTAAGCAATGATGTCAGAAGTTAGTGGTCATCAAACGACCAAATTCAAGCCATCCCTACGTCTCAATCAGTCCTCTCTGAAGCACAATCTTCAAGGAAACCCAGGTGAGTTACACTTGATCAACTATGGTCTCGATAACAACATCGAATAATACACCATCTAATCGGATATGACAGTTATGCAGGCCAAATCATGCTTCATTTTTTCATGAGTAAAAGTGGATAGTACAATATGTTGAACATTCTGGCATTTCCTCTCTTGTTGTGTTCATGCACATATTGCCATTTTACTTACTTTTTTTTATTTAAGCACTTATAATTAATAATAAGTGAGCAAGGTTTGATTTGAGCAATCAAAATATTTGTTGCCTACTGTTGGCCCATTTAGTTAGACCATATGCTTTACTACTATTGTAGGCCCAACACACCAGTCCAATAGGCAAACCTACCATCAAAATTTCAATTCAATCGACGCTACATTTTCCACTTAAAAAATGCTCACCATAGGCTTCGGATGCTTGGCACATGGTCACACAAATATATATTGTTCACGCAAAAACGAGCATCCTTATAGGACAAAAGCCAACGGCAGTATATATTTGATGACTCGTGACTCTTTGATCACTATATCTAATTATCATGCACTTATTGTTGCCTTTATCATAGCATGCTTAGAAAGTTGCGTGCTTTGCATAGAAATGACTATTATTTCTCTGTTAAATATTAATTGCAATCATGATTCTGTTTATATTTCATATAAGCACTATTCGTTTTCTTATAATGCCCGGCATTCCAAGGTTGTATCACTTTTTGTTCTTTTGATGGTTGAAGAAGGTTATATTTTCACCATGAAGATATATTATGATTTCATACTGTGAATTTGTATTTTTTTTTGGTTATTTTATTGTTAGTTAAAGGGTAGCTTAGTCATTAAGACTAATTAGGGTTTTTTATTTATATTCCGTAATTTCTCTGAGTTTTTAAGCCTTTTTTTAATAGCAATAATAATTGTCTTTCTTCTTCTCCTTCTTTTCTAACATAGTATCAGAGCAGGATTACAACCCTAACCATCAATCATTGCAAAACCGATGTAATCAACACCGTCTTCTTCCTCGACGCCTCCGATCAACGTCAACGACCAGTGTAGACCTCCTCTTTGGCATCATCGATCACCATCGCAGTCCTCTCTTCTCTAACGCCATCGCACAACGCCAACAAATGTGATTCCTTCTCCGACCCCCTGCGATCAATACCGATGAACGTCGGCGACACCTCCTCTGACGCTGTCGACCATCATCAACCTCTTTTTTGACACTAATCATCATCATTGATATGCCTTATGCACAAAGATCTCCTCTTTTGTTCTAGATTTGAGATCCAACCACTCGACCACCTCAAACGACATCAACAGTGGCCAAATTGGATCTCCAGCAAACCCTAGTTCTCAGATCAGATCTATACTCTTGGTATTTATGACTAAACCACTTGATTTCTGCCCTAACAAAAGTCGTCAGCTTTATCCTCTGTCAACGGCGACCTCGACGAACCTTCCCCGAGGTCTAACGACCACTGACAACTCCTCTCTAACGTCTATCGAGCATTGCTGAGCAGCCAAATTTAGGTCTTGACACATCTTACAGTGGCCTGACCCGACCAGTTTTTTTGCTCCACTGCCCTCCATCGAGCCTCTGTCTTCCACCAGCAACCTCTTCGAGCCCTCGTCTCATTTGGACGACTTGTATTAACCATCCGTTTGACTTAGCGACTCTCTAACAGCCTTCATCATGGGTTCTACATGTTTGTCTACTTATTTCGCACATTTGGGTCCTCATCTATATGAAACCCTAGACCTCTAACATATGATCTCTTTCTTCGCAACTGGTAGGTGCTATCCCTTGCAGCCAATCGACAACATCTTGGCATCTGGTTTTGTTCTTGTTTTTCCCATCTGGTTTTGGGTATTTCAATCGATAAAAATCTCTGCATTTGGTTCTAGCAATTTCTCAGTTTGGTTCGTACGATGCTTCATATATAGTTGGATTCTTGGTGATACTATTAAAAATTTATCGCCTCTGTTTGAGCAGTTTCAGATCATGTAGGGCTCTCTTGGACTCTAACCGCATGCGTCTGCCATGACAACTTTCTCTTCAGGTTTGCATGGCTCTTATTTCAGTGGTATTTCGCCCACAACTTGGATCTTTGATTCCAGTTCTTCTCATCATATGACATCTAATTTGTCGTACCTCAGTAATTGTATTTCTCCTTCTTCTCCCATCACTATTTCTACTACGAATGACACTTCTATGCACGTTATTTCTATTACCTCTGTTATCATATCCTAAGAAGCCCTTTCAGTTTGAAGTTACGTGGTTGAAGCATAATGGGTTTCTTCTTTTTTTTCTCTTTATCTATTCCTGATATCTTTTATGTACCACAGTTGTCTATTAATTTACTATCTATTAGCCAGCTTTTTAATTCGGGTTTTGATGTCATGTTTTCTTCCTCTGGTTGTATTGTTTAGGATCGAACGTCATATAAGCAAGTTGGGATCGATCATAGGACTGGTTACTGATATGTGTAGGAAAGTTTGCACATTCCTATGGACTTTTCTTCTGCTGCTTTATCTTCTTTTTACTTAGATCAGCATTATCTCCTTTTTATCTTTGGCATTCTAGGTTAGGTCATTTGTCTATTGAGCACCTAAAACAATTAGATCAATCTAGTTACTTAGGTAAAGTGTCTGCTAATGACATCACTGAATGTAGTGCTTGTAAACTTGCAAAAATGCCAGCAGTACATTTTCGCAAGAGCGCTTCTCTTTCTACATCTTATTTCTCTCTTATCCATACTAATGTGTGGGGTCCTTCTTCCATTGCAACCAAGGGTGGTTTAGTGTATTATGTTTCTTTTATTGATGATTATAGCCGTTTTTGTTAGGTGTATCTCATGTCTCATAAATCTGATTTTTTTCGAATCTATTGCACCTTTTACCCTATGGTTCACACTCAGTTTTCTACCACTATAAAGACCCTTCGTTCTAGTTTGGGTGGAGAGTATTTCCTAGCAGAATTTTCTGACTTCTTAACTGCATCTGACACTATTCATCAATCTTCTTGTTCTGATACTCCAGCACAAAATGGTAAAGCTGAAAAAAAATCATCGACACATCCTTGACACTACTCGCTCCCTTCTTCTTTCTTCTTCTGCCCCTGCCAGTTTTTGGGAGGAAGACGTACTTATTGTCGTGTAATCTTCTTAATCGCATACCCACACCTCTTCTCTCTGGCCTATCCCCTTATGAAAAGTTGTTTGGTCAACCTCCTAATTACTCGTTATTAGATGTCTTCGGTTGTTTTTGTTTTGTCCTTCATCCTAAATGGGAGCACACTAAACTTAGCGCTCGCTTAGCTCTATGTCTTCTTGGATTATGGTATTCAACAAAAAGGGTATTGATGTTATAATCCAACATCTAAACAGTTTTATGTCTCCTGCTATGTTGTGTTTCTTAAGAGACTCTCATACTTTACTCGTCTTTCCAAATATGCCCCCGTTCCCAAAGAGGATTTCATTCGTATTGATCCTTTTCCAGACGAAATGCCTTCCGCAGAGTTTTCTAATACTCTTTATGTTTCTAAACTCCCTTCTGTGTCTCGTCCTTCTGCTATTTCATCTCCTATGTTAGTTTATTCTCGCAGGAATCCTTCGTCCCAACACGTACTCACCAGCTCCGACTCATCTCCCTCTACTTTTGTGGATTCCTCCGCCTACCCTTTGCGTGCTGCTCGTACTCCGCCGGTAAGACTAGATTTTTCTAACACCTATTTTTTATCTTCTTACCTTGCCAAAATCTACTATTTATACTTATTTCGAACCCCAGTCCTATAAAGAAACATGTACTAATCCAAACTGAGTCAATGCTATACAAGAAGAATTAATTGCTCTTAAGAAGACTTGTACTTAGAATTTAGTTCCATTGCCTACTGGTAAAAACCTGATAGGCTGTAAATGGGTTTACAAAGTTAAAACTCATTCTGATGGTTAGCTGAAGTGCTACAAGGCCAGGCACGTTGCAAAGGGTTTTTCTCATGAATATGGAATTGATTATAAGGAAACGTTTACTCCTGTGGCCAAGATGACTTCAATTCGTACTCTAATTCTGTTGCTATCATTCGTCAGTGGCCTATATTTCAGTTGGATGTTAAGAATGCTTTCCTCAATGGGCATCTTAATGAGAAAGTTTATATGCGTCCTCCTCCAAGCCTTTTGCATCCTACTGGTTTTGTATGTCAGCTTCGTCGTGCCCTTTATGGTTTGAAGCAATCCCCTCGTCCTGGTATGACCGTTTCCAATCCAATGTTACCTAGATTAGTTTCCCTCCTAGTCCTCATGATTCTGCTATTTTTCTGCGCCACACTACCGCTGGGAAGGTTATTTTATTATTATATGTGGATGACATGATCATGACTGGCTCTGATTCGGGCCATTCGGCTACTATCTCTAAAGTGAAAAACATTTGTTTCGTGCATTTGAGGAGAACGACTTGGGTCCTCTGCGCTACTTTCTTGGTATCGAGGTTGCTTCTTCCCCTAAGAGTTATCTCTTATCTCAATCAAAATATGCAAATGAAGTAATCCATCGTGCTGGCCTCACTCATGATGTAAAATCTGGTACCTAAAAGTAACACAAAAATAAAAGTAACTAGCAAATAGCCTTAGAATGAAATTCCTAACAAAACCTTATAACTAAAATTTACATCAGGAATTAATAGCAAAATTCATTAAAATTCAATAAACACCGAAATTAAAAACCCACAGTTAAAAAAAATTTGTCAAATTTTTGTCAACACGATAATTTACAAAATAACATCAAAAGTTTATATTAAATTTTGAAAATTTTTCTGAACATAAAATTTTACATCAAAAATTTAAACGATGCAAAATATCCTCCCAAATTGACACGTGTCAAGCACGTGTCAAAAAACATGGTGAGTGATCATATTCCGAAATTGGTGGCTAATCTCCACCAAAACCGCTTGGGGGAAGATTTGCCGCCTAGGAAGACCACTTCATTATAAATACTTAGTTCTAAAAATTTAAAGTCTTAAAGTTCCATATGAGGTTTTCGTATATTAGAATTGGGAGAAAATAGATTTAGGAAGAAGAGATTAGAAGTGAAGGAAAGAAAAAAAAAACGCTGAGCAAAGGAAAGCCAACTCGCACCACTTGACATCATCTCCACCCACGCCGACCAGCCCTGTCGTCACCGCCGCCGGAGTCCACGCCTGCCACCACCGCGAGCGAACCCATCGCTGTCGGCCAGCCGTTTCTCTCTCCCTCCCTCTCTCTCTCTCTCTCTCATGCACCGGCGACCCCCAACCACACCCCTGAAACACCACTCGCACACCACACACATCAACCACCGCGCCACCATCACCACTGTGCACCACCATCCACGGCTACCACCCTCTACCACCACCACCTAGCACCTCTCAGACCACCCTACGACACCACCGGACCACCTATAGCCGTCGGAAAACACCCCACTTCAGTATACCGAAAAATTATCGTTTCAAAAATTTTTCCAAACAACTCACCGAGCCAACTTTGAACACTTGCTGCCATCACCTCGAACCTCCATTTCGACTGACGTAAGTTTGGTTAAATTTACCTCGCAGCCACCTACGCGTAGCCACGAACGGCTGTCAAAATCAGCACACAGTTTGTCCGAACTGAGGTGACAGTTGGCCCGGCAAAATCGAAACAGAAATCCTTCACGCACGTCTGTGCATGGGTTGCATGACCAGTTGTGTTTTCTTGTTTGTTTGTTTATCATTGTTTTACATATTATTACTATTATGAAATACAGTTGTAATAATAATAATAATTATTATTATTATTATTATTAAATGAAGTGTTAATAATAAGACTTTTTTAAAATGAAAATAACAACTTTTGTTTAAAAGAAGTTTAAATATTTTATAAAGTTAAAATTATTTTAAATAATATAAAATAAAAGATTTTGAATTAAAACATATCCTAAGTTAGTTTTAAAAAGAAGAAAAAGTAAAAAAATAAAAATTTGATAAAATTCCAATTATAGAATTTAAAAGAAAAAGGTTTAAATAAAATAAAATAAGATTTTATAATCAAAGCTTTAAAATATAAAATAAAATGAATATTTTAATTTAAATTTGCTATACAATACAAAGTTAATTTTAAGTTCAAAATAAGGAATTTTATAGATTTTATATTAAATAAATTAAATTATGAGATAAATTTAAAGTGTTTTTAAGAAAATAAAAATATATTTTAAAGTTTATTTTATAAAACTAAATATAAATGTATCCTATGTTTTAAGAAAAATAATTAGAGTAAATAAATAAGATGTGTAATAAATAAGAATTAAATAAAAAATAAGAAGATTATTCAAAAATATAAAGATAATAATTAAAGTTCTATTTTTATTTGTCATATAGATCGGGAACATTACAAGCAAACAAACTGAATAACTCTGCTAAAGTCAATGTGAGTCTCATATATCTTTATTACTTGAGTTTTTGCCTTGGTTTGAATGCAAACTTTTATGTCTTCGCATAAAAGAATAATTCTTGTACAACTTTTCTGTCACAGATATATATGTAGAAATGTGATTATCTCTATTTTGAGACAATATGAATATCTTGGTTGAGCCTATTTTGAAAACGTATATATGATGATAGCTTGAATGGTGATAGCTCGGTCGCTGGAGTGTTAAACAGCGAGGTGTCTAAGGATGAGATTACTGCCAAGTGATTGTTGGTTATGATATAGTTGAATAGTAAAAATGAATTTAGGGTTTGAAGAAGGAAGAAGGAAGAAGAAGAAATAGAGAAGAAGAAAAGAGATGAGAAGAAAGTGTTTAGGGAGGTTAATTAGCCTCCTTCACCCACATATCATTTATATATTATTAGGTCAAAGACAAAACTAAATACAAAAATCCAATTAAGGAAATAAAGTAAAAATATAAAAGAATGAAACTAATAAACTCTCAACACTCCCCCTCAAG
>JAOTRH010078929.1:0-17339 GCA_034768845.1 Heliamphora exappendiculata
GTTGGAGGGTGGGGGGTGGAGTGACACATAAACCAAAAAACTACCAAGTATTCAAAACCATATCCATTAAAAAAAACATAAATGCATTAGAAACTTTCCAAAGAAAACGAACGAAAAATGCTCAATGATCTACAAGATGAGGCGCATACTTTTCAGATTTATAGATGTGAAACTACAGGCGAATGAGATACCAGGCGGAAAAGAAAAGAGACTCGAGGAGAGTTGTGCGATGGGAGAGATATGATACGCAGATCTAGAAAGAGAAGATATCGCCGGCCGCCGCCACCGCCACCGGAACAGATTTGGAGGAGGAGAAGTGGAGGGCCTCCTATACCAGATTTGGAGGTGCAAAAAGCGGAGCTTGCCTATGTAAGCGTCTGGTGAGAAACGGACGACAATGTGTATAGCCCCATTTGGGATAACCTTTAAATTTTTTACTTTTTTTTCTTCTTTTTTTTTTCTTTTTCGGTAAAAGAGTCAATTTTTTTCATATCAAGTCTCGAGTCAGAATCAGAGTCTTGTAAGTTTTTGCTTTGTTCTGATCAGTTGGATGTCGAGTCCGAGGGCATGTCTGTCTGTGTACCCTCTTTTTTTGCTTTCGATTTTGTAATCCTTATTCTATTTGATATCAATGAAATAAATGAAGGTTCTGATTATTCTATTTTGTTTGATTTATTTTGTACAATTTCCGATGATTTTGAATTCGAAGGAGATGTCCTTAAAGAATTAAAAGTTTTAATAAAAAGAGAAGAAGAAATGCGTGCCCAAACAATAATTGAAAAAACTTTGTCAATAAATCTGAGTAATGAAATTAACTCACAAATTGTCTAAATTGGTTCTTTTTTTATTTTCAGTTGAACGTGAATAATTAATAACTTTATTAAAAGAATTTAAAGACGTTTTCGCATGGTCATACGAGGATATGCCTGAAATTAATCCTGATATTGTCTAATACCATATCCTTTTGTATTCCGATGCCAAACCGGTCAAACAGAAATTGAGACAGATACGACTAGAATGGGCACTGAAGATCAAAGAAGAAGTCACCAAGCAGATCAACGCAGGATTTCTTATGGTAATAAGTATCCAAAGTGGGTGGCCAGCATTGTGCAGGACTTAAAGAAGGATGGACGCATCAGGGTCTGTGTGAATTTTTGGAATCTCAACAAGGTTAGCCCGAATGACGACTTCTCACTGCCGCGCATTGACGTCTTGGTAGATAGCACAGCGGGGCACACTCTTTTATCGTTTATGGATGGCTTCTCCGGATACAATCAAATCCTAATGGATCCTGAAGACAGAGAAAAGATAACATTCACTACATAGTGGGGCATAAAAGGTCTCTGGATTGGGTTTCCTTTGTTTAGTGTCGTGCGCTTCCTATGTGAGCTGCTTGGACAGTGGGCTTGAGGCCGTGACGTGTCTGTGGTTTGACTAGTAGGAACTAGATTAGTGAAGCGCAACCTTGTGGAGTGAGAACGTGGCGCGATGGGAACGTATATGACTGGTGACATGCTTGTAGTCCTATGGGACATGTTATACAAGGTATGAGGATTGATGGGGTTCATGTGTGTGTGAATGATGTCGGAGAATTGAGAGCTCGGTGTAGCGGACGATCCGAGTATCGTGATCGGTGTTGACGGCAACTGTTTGACTATGGTCGATGTGGTCTCAAGGTAAGGTTTGCAAGGTTCTTTGGGGGCCAAGTGTTGATAGGTACTGGGACTACGCTGAGGTTGGGTCATGGTTCCTTGTTGACCCTTTTCTTCCTCTGGATGAAGCGAGTTGTCATCTTGGTTGGATGGAGATGCCGGGATCTTGATCGATTCAGATTTGGCTGTGTTATGAGATTGTGAAATCTCTGTGGATCTTGTATCTATATCCGTGTTGAGGTCCTTCGAGTGTACCTCGGAGACTTGTATCATCGTGATCGGGTTAAGACTGATTCTTCGTGGTTTCAACGGGTGATTGTATGATGGATTCTTCATGGCTTCAACGCATGGGGCATGGCTATGTGCCTTCTTGGATGTAGAGCGTCTGTGTGTATCACCTGGGATCCGATTACTCCCGCGGTTGGAGACCGTAAAGAATTGCATGATGGGGTTAGTATTATCCTGCGGTGGAAGACCGTAAAAGAGTACGTATGATTGTGGTAAACATGATAGGTCATGGTAATCTAGTCAGGGTATTAAATATGATGGTTGAGCCATTTGGGTTGTGTTCCCTATGAGGTCGGGTTGGTAAACCAAGAATACTTGTGCTTGTTCTTGATGATAAGGGAGTAAATGTGATGCACAGAGTTCTTTGCGGTGATCAGCTGAGGATCGTTAACCATTGTTTACAGCTTGTTCTGGATTGTGTGGGTATTGTTGTACTTCTAGCTCTTCGCAGAGTGGGAATCTTGTGGGAACAATGCGATGGTGATATTCATATGGTGGATTCTGGCAGACTTTTGTGAGTCTAGATTTGGGTTCTGTTTGGGGCTTTAAACTGTTTAGAGTTCTTAGAGTCGAGGAGTGGTCGCCGACTGTGGTTAGTGTTGTGTTTTGGCATAACCGTTTGTTCGGATGGTGGTCCCGAGAGTATAGTAAGGTGTGAGTCAAGAAGGATTCGATGTTTGAGAAGTCTTGGTTTGCGTGGCCTGTTCGGACTGACGCGATGATTTGGTTGGGAACGAAAGGGCTGTGATGAGTTCTGTATATGAGGAAATTGCTAAGTGTAAGAGGCAAGTCTTGGTTGGTTACTTGACAGATAAGTCTTAGGTTCGAATGTTCTTCTATTGTGGACTCAAGGAATTGATGTATGTGTTATGAGTTTGGGATTGATGTCGGATGACAATCATCATGTTTGCTTTGTTAGATGACGGCGATCATGTGTGATTGGAGGTTGATCCGTAACCTTGGTATCAGTGATTTGATAGCGAGACATGGTTGGGTTTGTGTAGGTTGTTGGAGATCCTTTTAAAACAGCTGCACGGAAGACATGGTTGGGTTTGTGTAGGTTGTTGGAGATCCTTTTAACAGCAACAAAGTGTTCATCAGTTGGAGAAGACGTGAATTGGCAGACATGATTTACAGAGAATGCAATATCAGGACTTGTGAATGTGAGATATTGAAGTGCCCCAACTAAGCTTCTGTATTCGGTGGGATTAGATAGAAGCTGACCTTGATTTTTATAAAGTTTGAGATTAGGACAGCATAGAGTTTTGCAAGATTTGGAATCACACATGTGCGCCTTTTTTAGAAGATCAGTTGTGTATTTAGACTGATGAACAAAGAACCCATGGCTGGTGTATTGAATTTAGAGCTTTCCAAGGTTTTTAATTTCAAATTCTGAGTGAAGTTGACAGAACAAAACCAAGAAGAGATTGGTTGTTGCCAGTAAGAATAATATCATCTACATAAAGGAGGATCAAAGTAGAATGAGAATGAAGCACAAAAAGAGAAGTGTCAGCCATGGAAGGGACAAAGCCTCTTTGTTGAAGAAAGGTGGTGAACCTTTCAAACCAAGCCATTGGGGCTTGTTTAAGTCCATAAAGGGATTTATAAAGTTTACACACATGGTGAGGGAATTGAGGATCTGTGAAGCCAGGTGGCTAAGTCATATACACCTCTTCTTGAAGAATTCCATGTAAAAAGGCATTACTAACATCTAATTGTTGTAATGGCCAATTGAATTGAGCAGCTAAGGCGAGAACAAGTCGAACTGTTGTTGGCTTAACCACTGGACTGAAGGTTTCAGTATAGTCCAAGCGAGGTTGCTGATGAAATCCCTTTGCGACCAATCTAGCTTTGTATCGAGAGACTGTGCCATCAGGGTTGTTCTTAATACGAAACACCCATTTGCAACCTACAACATTTTTGTTAGGTGGACAGGATACTAAGGTCCAAGTGCCCTGTCTTTGCAAGGCTGAGAATTCATCTGCTATTGCTAGCCTCCAATTTTCTGATTTAGATGCTGCAATAAAGCTAGTTGGTTCTTCATCCCGAAAATATCAGGTTTGATAGCTGAAAAAGTTTTCTTTTTGGAAATGCCAGATTTTGATCTGGTTTGCATAGGGTGAGAGTTGACGGATGATTGAGGAATGATAGGAGGAGGAAGAGGTGGTTGATCAGGGTAGGGGATTGAAATATCAGTAGAGGTGGGAGGATTAGATGAAGAGGTGGGAGAATCACTGGAGTCAAGGGAAGAAGAAAATGAATCAGATGAAGGGGAACTTAAAGTGGTAGGCAAATAGGAATCAGATAAATGTAAAGATGAAGATGTCAAATTGGAAGGAGGACGACCAAGAATAGAGGGAGTGGTACAAGAGGCTAAGAATAAGGAAGAGGATATAACCAGGAAGATGAAGTGTTAGATGAGGAAGATAATGAAGTTTGAGATGGTGGAATATTAAAGGGAAATTGAGACTCATCAAAGAAAACACGTCGAGATGTAAATATCTTATGAGTGTCAGGATCAAGGCAAAGGTATCCTTTTTGATTGGGAGGGTATCCCAAGAATATGCATTTCTTGGTTTTTGGTTGAAGTTTGTGGTTATTATAAGGTGTAAGAAGAGGAAAACAAGCACACCCAAAAATGCAAAGAGTTTGATAGTCAGGAGGATAACCATGGAGAACATAAAAGGGAGAGAGCATATGAAGAAGAGGTGTGGGTAATCTGTTAATAAGAAAAGCAGCAGCTGCAAACACATAAGGCCAGTATGTCATAGGCAAAGATGACTGGGCACTGAGTGTTAGGGATGTTTCAGTGATATGCCTATGTTTTCTCTCTACTACCCCATTTTGTTGGGGAGTATGAGGGCAAGACAACTGATGTAGAATGCCATGAGTAGTGCGAAAAGCATGAAATTTGTTGTTAAAGAATTCGCCACCACAATCAGTCCTCAGAATTTTGATTTTGCTTTAGAACAAATTCTCAACTAAGGATTTAAACTCTCAAAAGATACGAAAAACATCCGATTTGTTTTTTATAGGATAAAGCCAAGAAAATCTAGTGAAATCATCCACAAATAGGACATAATATCTGTAGCCATTTATTGAGGTAATTGGGGCAGGACCCCAGACATCACTGTGCACTAATGCAAGTGGGCTGGTTGTCTGAATTGTAGAAGATGGAAAAGGTAATTGGGACATCTTGCCATACAAGCAAGGTTCACAAACATGGGAAGGTGATGTGTCAAACTTATTAGTATGCAAAAAATGAGTGAGTAGATGAGATAAGACTTTATGTTGTGGATGACCAAGTCTTGAGTGCCAGTCTTGGTGAGAGATTTTGACTCCAAGATGAGCTGAAGGTGCGAAGGAACTACTCTTCAATGGGATAAAGGCCTTGCTTACTCTGGCCTTTGTATAGGACTTTCCCCGTAGGTTTTTCCTGAATGAAAAAGTGATTAGAATCAAATATAGAGATGCAGTTGTTATCTCTGCAGAATTGATTGACTGACAACAGATTGGATGATATTTGAGGAACTCTAAGAACATTATTGAGTTGAAAAGTATGGGTAGATGTGTTCAAAGAGGATTTACCTATGTGAGAAATAGGAATTGTTTGGCCATTTCCCACTGCTACGCAATCAGAACCAGTATAGTCATCCTGAATATGAAGATTGGACAACTCTGAGGTCAGATGATTTGTTGCACCAGTGTCACCCAGCCAAGTTTTGCTGCAATCTGAGTTTGATGTTGCATGTGTAGTTGCATGCACGGCTAATTTCGGTGGTGGTTTTCTTCCTGATAGTGGATTAGCAGACTCAGGTGGAATTGATGGAGAATCATGTGGAATTGGTGGAATTGAAGCCATTGCTTGATGGATTTACAGCTCCGATACCATGAAAACGTTCATGATTTGCAGAAATAAAGAAGAGAAAAGGAAAGCATATTCAGTTTTAGAGAGAGAGAGAGAGATGAAATGTAATTTTCCTCATTCAGTATTATCACAGCATGTTTATATATACAGCAGAACTTGGCTCTCTTGGCGGCAAACCTCTAGCTGACTTTAACTAACTTGCCTAACTAACTCTTGACAGCTGGAGTACACCTGGCATTGTTCCCTGTTGCCAAGCTCAATGTATTTCCCATAACACTCTAATGGCTGCAGGGTCAAGGGAACCAAAAAGTAGATGTGGGGCCCATATGTCATAACTTATTTCATAGGATTAGCAAAATGGTTGTTTGGTATGAATTTAAAAGAGGGATAAATCGTCCTAGTACCTCAAAATGGGAGGATTAACAATACCATGGGGAGGTGGTATTGTTAATCCTATATATCTATCCTTCCTCACCATGGGATCATACACACCATCTGCAATGCTAAACAAACAAGACCTAAATGATCTCCTAAGAACACTGTCACAAACCACGGACATGGTAAGGAATGAATAAGATGGAAATTTTTCAAAAGAATCAATATGTGGACAAAATAGAGATATGGAAATATATCTAATACATTTTTATTTGCTATGCATATCAATGTTGTTAGATATTTACTTCTGTTTGTTAGAGTCATTTTGTAATTATTTTGGTTATCTTATATAAATATTGGTGTGGTGTAGTGATTTATTTTAAGCCTGATTATTTTCCTCATAATAACATTCTACTCAACTCTTCTCTCTTTTCTCTTCCTCTTTAACCCTAAATTGCTACTTTACAACTCAACTTGGTATCAGAGCCTTCCGATCTCACTCTAGAATACGCCGGGAACATCTAAGAGTTGATTTGAGATAAACCAGAAGAGCTGATGTCAGCCTCGCACGGATGACGTTAGCATGATCTCATCATCAGTACAGACCGACATCGTTGTCGTCACCATTTGAGATTTATGGTGATTTTTGTGAAATTTCTTGAAGCCATTTGATGGGTTTTCAAATTATTGAAGGATTTTCAGCACTTTCAAACCCTAGATCGTGATTCGTGTTTTGAACCTCCAAATCTAGTTTTTCAGTGTTCAAATCTCTTCTAAGGGTACCGATAATACCTATACAAGGCTTCTTGGACATCCATTGGTTGATTCGACCACCATTTACAAGTATTCGAGCTCTACAGTGTCGGCGACGCTAACCCTAGATGCCGACTTGCGCCAATTGGGCTTCCTTCGGTCACGACTTGCTCTGGTTTCATCTTTGATGTTCTTTTCGGCGCTTATCGACTTGCTTTGGTACTTATTCCTTCATATTCGAAGTGAATCGATGCTTTTGGTGCTTATCGACTTGATCGTGCACCTCTGCATTCTTGGTTTTGCTTTGTTTGATTTTTTTTTTTTTTGGATTGTTCTTTGATCCATTGAGTTTTGATTTTTTTTTATTGTTCTTTTTGTCGACTGCTTCCCTCTATATTACATCTGGTTATCGGTTCTTGTTTGTGATATCTCGGTATACTTTGCTATGGCTAACGCCAAACTTATCAATCTTAAAGATGATGATTTGCCCATGTGTGACCTCTAAATGGCTAAATGGTATTAATTATTTAGTCTAGGCGCATGCATTTAAAGTTTTTCTCAAAGGTAAGCAACGATTAACATACATCATGGATCCTACTCCAACCAAAGGCAATCCTAATTTTTCTACATGAGAGACTATTGATTCTATCGTTATGGGATAGTTGTGGCATAGTTTGGAACCTTATATTGCTACAATAGTGGGATTTTGCGATACTTCCTGTGAGACCCTGACCCGTTTTGTAACACCCCAACCCTTTATATGGCAACGATATTGTCCGCTTTGGGCAAAACCCACACGGTTTTGTTCTTTCCAGGGGGTCACCCATCCTCACCCATCCTTGTATTACTCCCACCCAAGCACGCTTAACTGCGGAATTCTGTTAGGGTCTCTACCACATGAAAAAATGCCTCGTTGAATGTAAGGGTCCAAGATTTTTCCTTTATAACCCAAGAACTTTCTCTCTCTTTCCGATGTGAGATACCATGATATCACAATCCACCCCCCATAGGGCTGCACGTCCCCGTGCAGTAGCCTGCCAGCTTCGGTAGCCTACCAGTCTTTATCGACCCGCCCACTCAGTAGCCCACCCACATGTCACGCGAAACGGCAGGGGCCCATACTCGGAGGTGAGAAGAGTCGGCTCTGATACCATCTGTAACACCCTGGCCCTTTACATGGCAATGATATTGTCCGCTTTGGGCAAAACCCTCACTGTTTTGTTCTTCCCAGGGGATCACCCATCCTTGCATTACTACTGTCCAAGCACGCTTAACTGCGGAGTTCTGCTAGAATCTCTACCACATGGGAAAAGGTCTCGTTGAATGTAAGGGTCCAAGGTTTTTCTTTTACAGCCCAGGAACTCCCTCTCCCTTTCCGATGTAGGATACAAGAATATCACACGTTTTCTTTTTCGGCGTTTTTCAACGCGTTATTTATCGTTTTGTTATAGCATGTTTGTATGTGTTTTTATCCATGTTTGGGCTTAGATATGCATGTGGGGTTGGATATCAGGGTCGTTGGGCGTTGTGGTGCATATTTGAAAAAAAAAGAAATATTTTCGTGGCCTATAAATATCTAGCCTTAGATATTTTGGTGAAGATATTTTCCAAATCTTACAAGTTAAGTTTCCTTTTTTCAAAACGAAATCTCTACCTTCTCTCTAACTTCTCGGGGGTCCGGAGCTTGGTTTTTGACGATCAGATAGTGGATCCTTAGTATCCTTGCTGTGAGCTACGTGTTCATCTGGACAGAATCTCATTTCGACGAAATTTGTTTTTGGCCGGCGTTTCGAGTTTTGAGTTTTTGACTCACCGAGATAGGATCCTAGACTCTCATGTCTTAAAAGGGTGCTGCGTGTAATCGTATGTGTTTTTACCGTTTTAAAATTCATGAAAAGTTGGTTTATGTTTCAAAAAAAGTCGAGGTTTGTTCTTAAAACCGTTTTTGATCGTTTTCGGTTGGATGAAATTAGTTTTCGAGGTGTTTCTTTCGGTGATTCTTAGTGGTTTTGGGTTTGTGTATATTCAAAGGTATCAAAAGAGAGTTTGGTTGCTTCAATTTTGGGTTTAGATCGTTGTTAGCTTCAAATTTTAGCAAAAAGGTCAGTTTTCGGCGCGGGCAGCCCGATAGACCGCTCGAGCGGTCTTGAGATGTTCTCGGTTTGCCAGACCACTCGATAGACCGCGCAAGCGGTCTAGCCTACGATCTGTTTTCACTTGTTGAAAATTTGTTTTTAAAATCAATGTATCTCCCTCATCCGAACTCCGAATGGGGTCATTTTTGTGCTCAAACTGAAACCCCAGAAGTCTTTTTTCTAATGACACCTCTCACAATAAAATTATTTTTGTGGAAAACGTTATGATCAAAATAGTGAGGGTATGTCAAACTTTCTTAAACGTTTTTCATCTGCTTTTTGGCCAAATATCTTGGAAAAGTTTATTTTTATCCTTATTGGAACTTTTTATCAAATTTATTGTTCCTTGGGGGTTTGTTTGTGCTTTGTTGTCGTCATCGGGGGTGACATGGTTAGATGCGAGGTGTTCGCATGGTCGTGTGCGTGGTGTTTATGCATTGTTAAGTGCGGGACGTGTTTGTGTCCGAAGTTCTTTTTCTAAAAAGGGGAGTTTTGGGAAAATATAGTGTTTTGTGAAAACGTTTGTGAAAATCGAGGTTTTGGAGGTTTGGAGCTAGCCTTCGGGATTGGGTTTCGTTTTGTTGGTTGTTAGTCGTCAGGGTTAGTAGATGACGAGTTCTGTGATGAGTTGTGTGGCTTGAGATGTCGATATGTGAAACGTAGTGTTATACGTGGTCTTATGCGTTAAACTCTGGTTTTATTTATGCTTAAGTGTATTGAATATGAACGATGGAGATGTGGTCCTGTGAAGGTTAACTCTGGTTAACAGTGCATTAGTTGGGGTTGCGGTCCCTCGGTGAAAGCCCAAGAAGGTGCATTAGTTGGGGCTGCGGTCCCTCGGTAAAAGCCTGAGAAGGTACATGGATTGTATGTGAAGCATTGTAATATATATACAACCGTTTTCAAACTGTTTTCAAGGCTCGTGTGAGTCGTGATATAAAACCGTTTTCAAATTGTTTTAAGGCTTGAAAGAGAGTCGAGCACTGCACATTGTTTTCCTAACATGTTTAGCCTTTATTTCACGTTTGTCTAGTTTCTGCTGAGCTTTGGCTCACGGTGTGGGATTTGAAATGTTTTTCAAGAACCAGTCACGCAGGTAGATCTAGAGAAGCAGGAGAGGCGGAAGATCTGTAATCATCCTTGTTGTTTCTTTTTGGACCTTGTATTGTTATGTTATCGGTGTTGGAACCATATGTATTGTAAGCTTGTTGGCGATTATATTTAATGCATGTATGTTTTTATCTGAGAGTGAACATCGGGTTGGGTGTTATGAATGGTTGTTTTTTGGCGTTTCACGTGACCTGGAGTGTAGGGCGTGACACTTCCAAATAGATTTGAGACTCCCTCGCTGATTCTTTTTCGAACCAGAGTAATGTTTCACAGGTATATGAGCTATATGAGCAGATCTTCACACTCAATCAATCTGGAATACCTCTATCTGAGTACTACAGTTATCTTAAGAGTTTGTGAGATCAATTGTTACAACATCGCCCCTTCACTACTGATGTCCAGCAACAAAAATGACAATGAGAGGACTTCATGATCACCTCTCTACTATCTAGGTTGGATCCTGATCTTCGTGGTTTAAAAGATCAGACACTTGCTAGCGAGACCTTGGCTACTTCGACTAATGCCTATTCTCGCTTATTGCGTTCTTCCTTGGGTCACTCATCGGCTACATCTAGTCCTTCTATTTCTGAATCCTCTGCATTAATTACTAACAGTGGTGGTCGTGGTAATTTCCGGGGATATAGTCGTGGTGGTCGTGGGGGTCGAAGCTCTCGTGGTATATCTCGCGGTGGTGGCCGTAGTAGCTCCTGTGGAGAAAAGAAATGTGACTCCTGTAATGCTACTAATCATACTGAGCCTTGTTGTTGGGCCAAGCATGGTAAACCAGATTATGTCTATCAGGTCACTGATAGCTCCTCTCCGGCCTCATCTCATTTGTCTTCTGGGCCCTCTAGCCAGCTGCTTCCTTCTGGTTCTAATGAAGCCCTTACCGTTACACTTAGCAAGTTTGTTCAGACAATGTGCACTGTTCTGCCTTCATCTTCCACTGCTACGTTAGCCAATTCGGGTAATATTACTTGTGCTGCCATTACACCTCCCTCTTGGGTTTTCGACTCTGGTGTCAGCTCTCATATGTCTGGTAATCTCTCTTTTTTCTCTAATTTGACTTCCATTGAGCATCATATTGACTTAGCAGATGGTTCATCTCAGCATGTCCATGGTCAAGGTGTTCTCTATCCGTCTCCCTCTTTCACTTTACCCTCCAGTCTCTATGTGCCCCATTTTTCCTTTAATTTTCTTTCTGTCAGTCAATTAACTAAAGCTTTAAATTGCTCAGTAACCTTCTTTCCTACCTCTTGTGTCTTTCGAAACCTCAAAACCAAGAAGATTATTGGTTCGGGGCATGAGAAGAATGGGATCTATTATCTTGATGTTGCTCCTCGATCTAATTCTCGCACTTCATCTGCCTTGAGTGCAAAGGTTTCTCCTTTTCAGTGACACTTTCGTTTAGGCCACCCGCCTGTGACTAAACTTAAGTTAGTCATTCCTAGTTTGAGTCATGAGTCTATTTTTTATTATAAAGCTTGTCAATTAAGCAAACATCACCGTAGTTCTTTTCCTCGTAGTAGTACTAGTCGTCAGTCTGAGTCCTTTTTTATTGTCCATACAGACATTTGGGGTCCATCTCATATTCCGAGCACTAATGGATACTGTTATTTTGTTATTTTTGTTAATGATTGCACTAGTATGACATGGTTATTTTTGTTTAAACAACGATCTGAATTACTATCTGCTCTTTCCACATTTTATAATGAAATTTTTACTCAATTTGGAAAACGTATTAAGATTCTTCGATCTAATAATACTTTAGAATACATGCAGTCCTCTGTTAATGCTTTTTGTGATGATCGTGGTATTATTCATTAGACCAGTTGTAAACATGCATCTCAACAAAACGGTGCTGCTGAACGTAAGCACCGTCATTTGTCAGATGTTGCTCATACTTTATTATTTCACGCCCAGGTACCCAAACATTTTTGGAGTGATGATGTTTTTACTGCAAGTTACCTTATTAATTGCATGTCGTCTGCTATTCTGAATCATAAATCTTCATTCTCTATGTTGTATCCTAATTCTCTTACTTTTTCTATCACTCTTTGTGTTTTTTGGTGTACTGCCTTTGTACATGTGCTTGATTCCGGTCATGATAAGTTATCCCCTTGAGCTCATAAATGTGTCTTTCTCGGATACTCTTGTACTCAAAAAGATTATCATTGTTATCATCATGCATCTCGTTGCTATTTTGTGAGTGCTGATGTAACCTCCTTTGAGTCTGTTCCTTTTTGTGCTCCTTCAGGTCAACAATTCTCTTATGATCTCATCCGCTGTCGTCAGAGAGAGTCTCCCACTCTCCCTCAACCGGTCTCCTTCCCTTCTACATCCTCCTCTAACCCTCCTTTGCAGGTATATCAACGATCTCGAGATAATGCTATTGTCACTTATAGCCCGGCTACTTCATCTTCTTTAACAGAGGTTCCTGACTCCTTGGCTTCATCTTCTGATCATATTGACCTATCTATTGCTTTGCGTCGAAGTAAACGTGCATATACACAACATCTTATTGCAAATTTTGTGTCATATGATCGTTTGTCCTCTTGTCTTCATTCATTTACCTCTGTCTTGTCCTCTATTTCAATTCCATTCCCTTATAAGCAGGCGTTGTCGATGTCTGGATGGAAACTTGCTATGGATAAAGAAATGAGAGCTCTTTATCAGAACCAGACTTGGGATCTCACTCCACTTCTGCCTAAGAAGCACACGGTAGGTTGTTAATGGGTTTATACAATGAGGTATCTTCCGAATGGTTCTGTAGTCTTAAGGCACGTTTGGTTGTCAAAGGCTACACTCAGACATATGGGGTTGATTACCTAGACTCTCTCTGGTGGCACGCCTTAATTCTGTTTGGATTTTCCTATTTGTTGCTATTAATTGTTCTTGGTCTTTGTATCACCTAGATATTAAGAATGCATTTCTTCATAGTGACCTTCAGGAGGAAGTGTATATGGAGCATCCCCTTGGTTATGTAGTTCCTGGTAGTGAGTATCTTGTGTGTCGCCTTCGTAAGGCCCTCTATGGATTGAAGGAGTCTCCCCATATCTTGTTTGGTCACTTTAGTTCTGTTATGCTTGCCTATGGTCTTCACCGCTCCACATCTGATCACTTTGTCTTTGTTCATCGCTCCTCTACGGGCATTATTATATTGATTGTGTATATTGACGATACTATCATTTCGGGTGATGACTCAATTGGTATTGTCAATCTCAAACGTCATTTAGGGCAAACCTTTCATACTAAGGATTTGGGTACTCTTTGTTATTTTCTTAGTATTGAAGTTGCTCGCTCTTCTCAGGGTATCTATTTTTCTCAACGGAAATATGTCATTGATCTTCTTTCTGAGATTGGTCTTCTCGAGACAAGACCTATTGACACCCCAATGGAGGCCACTGTTAAGCTTGATGCTGAACAGGGTGATCCCTTTTTGGATGTTAGTTGGTATCATCGACTTGTTGGAAAGTTAATTTATCTTACTGTCACTCGTCCCGATATCAAATATACTGTTGAGGTTGTCAGTCAGTTTATGCATATTCCCCATCAACCTCATTTTGATGCGATTTGTTATATTCTCCGTTACTTAAAATGTGCTCCAGGTCGTGACATGTAATATCGTCCATCTGACACATTATATGTGGTTGGCTTTAGTGATCCTGATTGAGCTGGAAATCGGTTTGATCGACGGTCTACCTCTGGTTATTGTACTTTTGTCAGTGGTAATCTCGTCACTTAGCGTAGTAAGAAACAGAATGTGGCTGCTTGTTCCAGTGCCGAGGTTGAGTACCGTGTTATGGCACATACTGCCTCTAAAATGTTGTGGGTATGTTCCTTCTTTCATGATTTTGGCATCTAATCAGCTACACCCATGGAGATGTTTTGCGATAATCAGGCCGCTATCTTTATTGCTAATAATCTCATTTTTCACAAGCGAACTAAGCATATCGAAGTCGACTGTCACTTTATTCGTGATTTATTACGGACAAATCAGATCGTGACTCCTTATGTTCGCTCCGATGATCAATTGCGTGACATTTTTACCAAACTGTTGTCTACTTCTCTTTTTCGACGATTTTTTTCTAAGCTGGGCATGTTCGGCCTCTATGCTTCACCTTGAGGGGGAGTGTTAGATATTTACTCCTGTTTGTTAGGGTCATTTTGTAATTATTTTGGTTCTCTTATAAAAATACTAGTGTAGTGTAGAAGTTTATTTTAAGCCTCATTATTTTTCTCATAATAACATTCTACTCTGCTCTTCTCCCTCTTTTCACTTCCTCTTTAACTCTAAATTGCTACTTAACAAGTCAACTAATGTATTATACACAACACTAAAAATAAAAAACTATACAACACACACACACACACAAAAACATCAATGCATATTTTAAACTTTAAACATCAACACACACTAGAGAAACTCATTAACATTGTAATGCAATAAAAAAACAGAACAAAAACATCACTTATCAACCTCGTTAACAAACTACAACTACTAAGTTGAGAATTCAATTATGAACATGGAAATATACCATATGCATTGTCCCTTACATGCCATGAAATGTCTCGAGAGATAGGTCTTGTGTAATAAATAGTGCTAACGCACTTCCTTTGGTAAGCAAGTCCTTAACTTGTACAACAAAAAATTAAGAATAAAACAAATGCACCTCATGGTATGTATGCCATGTATAACAGCGTGTTTGTGTCCCATATGTGTGGGACAACTAAATGCAGTGTTCGTGCTTCATTAACGGATTGGTTTCGGGTAGTCAATTACCTCATATCCAAAGCTTCTTTTAAGTAGCCAGAAACCAAATTTCATGAACATTAGTTTGAGTGACATTAACTAGGATTTATCACCCATCTTTGCTTCTCTGCTCTCCCTCTCACCATCAAAGCAATTCAGAGGCCCCCTCCATAAGATGTCTTAAATATCAATATGTTGTTCTAACTTTGGTAACCTAAGACGGATCTACATTGAGTAACCTAGGATGGATCTACCATGGGTAACTCAAGGGGATCAGGGGATTGGATGCAACACACACCTCTGCAAAGGAGGATCTACATGCAAAGCAAACAATTTAGTGTGGCAACTATGGAATTAAGCCCAAGATTCATGCAGTTGGTGATCTCTCAGATTTCATGAATAAAACATCATACAGTAGCCTTTTTCTAAATGAACTTACAAAGGCAGATATAGGATTCAAGAAAGGTTATATTAGTGATATCTCATAAGCCAATATCAAGAATATGATTAGACAAATAAAGATATACACACCAAAAAGGAAAGGAAAATGGAAAGTCAATGTCACACAGGACTCCAAGAAATCCTGACATAGGGACAATGCAAAATTCCCTATCAAAGATAGGAAGTTCACTGTATACATCTCAATCTCTAGGAAAGATAAAAAAAAAAGGAATATGTAAACAAGTAACAGACTGATTTCAGTACTAACAAGAAGTAAAAACTACTGTTAAAAAACTCAAACCAAAATAGAATGTCAAAACCATCGAAACTACTAAGCTTAAAAAATTCACGTGACTTGCCAAACCTCAAGTCTCTCAGGGTCAATGTCTGCATCTGTTATTCTTCCCAGGTGTTGCTCTAATAATACCCTCTTGGCATCATGCTCACCAATAATGACAGTATTATTTGCATCATCAACAGGTGTGGAATTTTGACTAAGAATATCGCCAGGTGCCCATTGCACATATAGAGGAGCACCCCTACATTAAAATGAAGAAATTAAATATAATGCCAGTGCTGTTTTATCCAAGCAAGCAATACCCCATGATGGAAAAGGAGGCAACACGATTTTATCGACAAATTGCATCAGAAATAGTGATCCACTAAACAATGGAAAGCAAGAAAAAGCACTAAATATTTCTTAGAAATGTGAGACTACATAGATGGACACACACACTCTCTCTCTCTCTTTGCAGAATGACAGGACAAAATATCATTTTCTAAGTGATAGGCCAAACTGCCACTCAAATAAAGCAAGGAACATTACTCAAAATGAACTAAGCTAATAAAGTCAACATTTATGGAATAGAAGCCTAACATGTGTAATTGAGCATATACCTAGCAAACATACTTAGCTATTCAAGATTACAATATAGCTCTGCATAACAAACATATAATGCATGAGACGCTCTATCGCACCTTGTAAACATTTTGTTTTTTTGGATGAGTTCTATGGCACACCTTGTAAACATTATCATACCTTGGGTTTTGTTTTCTTTGCCTAGCCTCTTGGGCCTAGCCTCTTGGGCTTTGTGAGAGTTTTTCTTTTAGGTTAGGCTTTTAAAGGTGTTTTTTTGGTTTGGATGGTTTGCTCAACCAATATGTTGTTTTCCCCTTGGAGGTGTGCATCGACTATTCCTTGTATATCTTTTTTTTTTGGTTAATCTGACACTTACCAGAAAAATATTCATACCATATATACTAGAAGAAGTATATTAAGATTTAAGAATTATGAATGTTTTGTTGTGTTCTCGTCTCCTTAGGCACGAGAAATAGGTTAATCTGACACTTACACATGATCACACTTGACACACAGATCTCAAATCATGTAACACAGATAGCTACAAGTTCGGACATGTTGTGAAATCACCCTCACTATTTAGCACCAACAAGATTTCCTTAAAGTACATTTTCTCTAAAATTGTGTCCATTCTCTCATACAAACTCATAGGGAACTGCTGTCTCAGTCAATAGATTAAATATTCCCTGACAGAAGTTAGATAAAGAGCTTGAAGCATGCCAAATATTTAAAATTTAAGAAATTCTGGGTTTAAAAAAAGAGAAAAGGAACAATGCATGGATATGTGCAGGGATATAAAACAATCAAGAAACAGCCACGTTATTATATCCTTCTAATACACCTATTCAAAAAACTTAAATGATAACATAGCGCACACAGCTTTAGAAACTTGAATATTGAGCACAAAGGGTGTGCTTGATTAGCAAGAGAATGGTAGAAAGTGATGGAAAGAGAAAAAAAAAAAAAACTTTTCATGTGGTTGTTTAGCAAGGGAGTGGTTAAAAATGCAAGAAAACAAAGATTCCCAAAAATCAATAAATGCATGTAACCTTGCATTTTATTTCCTGCAAAAAACACAAGAAAATACAATAAAGTGATTATCTGG
>JAOTRH010078940.1:0-17338 GCA_034768845.1 Heliamphora exappendiculata
AAGCGGGAAAGGGAAAGAGAAAGAACAAGAAGAAGAGGATGACGCTGTGCTGAAGCAGCTTAAAAAGACACAGGCCAGTGTCAGCAGTTGGGACTTATTGACAACCTCGCACAAACATAGACAAGATGTATTGAAGGTCCTGAATAAAGCCAGTGTTTCATTAGACGCAACCCCAGAGCAGCTTGTTGGACTCATTCTACCAGCTGTAGAGCCAAAAGTCATCTCCTTTTCTGATAAGGATTTTCAAGCAAAAGGAAAGAATCATAACAAACCCCTACATATAACCGTTAAATGCTTAGAAAAGTGAGTCCCGGTGACTCTTATTGATAATGGGTCCGCATTAAATGTTTGTCCGCTTAGAACCGCAGTTTTCTTGGAACTAAAGCCGAAACATTTCACACCTAGTAGTTAAGGAGTCCGGGCCTATTGTAGACACTCCAATTTGACCCCGCCCATTCTTAGGTGAATCCGATGATGAAAACAGGTGGAATAGTGCATCGATACAATCCTCGAAAAGTGATCCAAGCTCGGTATTTGAACCCGAAACCTTTAAACCAATGAAATTTTGTCGAGCCATCGAAACTTGATGCCTAAGTAAGGCGACCGCCATGTTTATTGTGGCGGCCGCCAATAGAACCTCTTGGAAACCGTAACCAAAAGTGGCGACCGCCACATTTCATCATGGCGACTGCCAACTTGAATTATGGCAAACGTCATAGAACTTTGTGGAACTTTTCAAAAACATGATGACCGCTAACTTGAAATGGCCTGACGTGTCGCCAAAATGTGGCAGGATTTCATTGGCTAAGGAACTTTATAAATATCGTACCTCTGGTACATTTTTGAAAAAAGAAGAGGAGTGTGAGGTTTTAAGAGTAAAATTCTGCCAAATTGCCGAGCAATTCCGAGCCCCGACGCCGAAACCCTGCCGAGACACTGAATCCTAAACCTCCAAATACCTACATTTGAAGCCCTAGCTTGGAATCACTATCCGAGAATTGAAGCACATTCCCCAATTTGAGGATTCCACGATTCAAGTACCTCGTTTGGATCCCCGATTTTTCTAACCCTATTATCTCTTTTTGAGGCTGATCGAGTTATATTTAATCTCAATTTATGTATTCCATTTTATTTACATAGTTAATCTTGTTCATCATTTGCATTGCTTCATTTAATTTAGTTGCTTGAATTTCATTTAATTTAGTTGTTTTAATTTTTTAGTTTGCACTCTCACACTAAGCACATTGACTTTTTTTTATAATTAATTCATCAAAATAGTGCTAACATGATTTAACAATACGACTAAATAATGTCGTTATCGTTATGATATATGCACTTGTATAAAAATAGTTGTAATAGTCAACATTACATCTATTTAAATTTTAGTATTTTATTCTCTTGCTTTTTCTTTCTTCTTACATTAATTCAATGTTCTAGCATTTTATTTTGGTTAGTCTAATATTATGTTATTAGCATTTAATTTTCTTCTTGTAATATTAATTCAATGTTACCTTCCTTTTAACCATTAGTTTAATATTCTAATTTTTATTTTTCATTTTCTTTCTTTCCTTTTTAATATAGTTCATTTTTCTAGTATTTTCTTTTCTTTTAGTGTAGCATTTTAGTTCTTTTTTATTATCAACTTTATTTCTTATATTATAATGCTCCACTTCTTTTTTTTTTATTTAAGGCTAATGTTCCATTCCCTTTTCTTTCTTTCTAATATTAGTTTATAAGTTCATTCACTAGTATTAATTTAATTTTTCTTTGTTAGCTTTTATTTTTCATCTTCTTTTCTTTTTCTTTTCACAATAGTGTAATTTTCTTTTTCATTTCTTGTTCTTTTTAGCTTTATTTCCATAAAATGTTCCATAGCTCTATTTTTTTTCTTTTTTTTTCTCTCTAGTATTTATCTTATCTTTCTCTTCTTTTATTTTATTTTATTAAACCTAAAAATCACAAAAGACTTTTAAATTAATTTTCATCTTTAAATGGCATTTTTCCCTTTAATAATAGTTAAAACTCCCCCATCCTTCTCACTTCTTTTATTTCTTTCATTTTTCTTTAATTATCTTTTATAAATATAAAATGTTAGTAATCAAATTTTCTTTTATTTTTTTCAAACCTTCTTTTGTTAACTTAATTTTTCTTCTATAGTATTTTTTTCCTTTCCTTTTATTAACCAAAAAAACACAAAATCATAAAAACATCTTTTATGCTAGTTAATGTTCTTCTTATTTTTATCTTTTATGTAAATAGTTAGGTTTTTTTTTTTTCAGTTTAAAAGCATTTTCTAAACTCTTCTTTTTCATTTTGGATTAATCAATCTTTTGCAAGTTTTTTTTTCATCCATTTCTTCTTCAAATTAAAACTTTAAATATTTGCTTGTTAAATGCAAAATATTTGTTATTAGATTTTATTATTTTGGTTAGTTTTTAACATAAAACTTTTTACATGTTTCTTATAATTTTTAGGTAATAATATACATATTATACATATTGCGTAGCTTATTTTTGTAGCAATCTATGTTTAGGCAATTTTAGCATTCTTTAGCTTATTTTGTTCATTTATTTGAATCATGATAGTTTAGAATTATTTTAATAAAATTACATGAGGGTGTGTACCATATATCCTTTAGTTACAAATTGCATGTCATAGGACTTAGGATTTTTCTTTTGACATTTATGTGTTTTGGAGTGCTATGCACATATTTTATGTATTTTTCATATTTGATTTTGGACATTCTTTCTTTGCCCCCGCTTTCTTTATTTGCATGCATATGAGAAATTTTATTAAAGAATCAATGATAATTAGTAGAGGCCAACCTTACGGTTGGGCGAATGGGGTGCCTAACACCTTCTCCGATTCGTACCTTAGCCCCCGAACCCTTTTTCTCTGGTTAACGCTTTCAAGATCAGTAGCCATTTTTGTTTTTCTTAGTTTTTCTCAAAAACTAAGTAGCAACTCATTTTTCAACCAAAATAGATTTTCAAAATTTAGTTTTCAAGGTATTAAAATATTTTCTAAATATCTTTTGAATCCCATATTTTTGACCATTTTTCAAAACCCCTCAATCCAAGTCGTACAGTATTTTCTGGCGACTCTGCTGGGAACTGATTTTCAAAATCAAATAAGAGAACTAGATTTGAAAACATAATTGGTTCTTAATATGTATTTCTCATTTTTATTTGCGCATGCATATGTATTGCTCTTCAAACCCCCCCTACCTGGTTAACCTGATGCCCTGAACGTTCATCCGTTTCGGGAATTGTTAGAAAGGAGATAACCCTTAGTGACTGTACGCTATCATAAGTGCAGTATAAGAGCTCGGGCGTACTGTTTGACCATGTCCTATACCACTCCAGGCATGGGAGGTATATACCCGACTCTATTCAGAATGTACCCTTTTTAATTGACCAAAATTGGCCTATTGCATATAGTGAACTTAGAACTCTCCATTAGGTGCTGCTAACCTCACTAGGATTATGTGTTTTCTTCATTGTATGTTTTGTTTGCGTATTGTTAGGATTATTTTGATCAAGTTTAGGCTAGTTCTTTCTCCGGGTTCAACCCAAGTTTTCTGTTATCCAGTGCTTAGGCTAGCTTTTCCTTCGGGTTCTTACCTGGGTTTTTTTTTTCACCATATTCGATTTTTCTTACCGTAATTTTCTTCCCGGGGTCATGCCTGTGTTTCGTGTTAACACTTCTAGGGTAGTTTTTCTCTCCTCCAAGGTCCTCTCAGGTCGTTGGTTCCCTCTTCCTTGACATAGGCTCGTTTCTTTCAAACCCTTGTAATACCTGAGAGAATTATTTCTCCACCATCATGCTGCCCATTTTTCCTTAGTTTCTTAGGTCGAACCAGTCCAGTCAACGTAACTCTGTTTCCCTACCGTCATGCTGTTCGTTTCCTCATTTTAGATAGGCTTTCCCTTTAGAATTTAGTTATTTCCCCTTTCTCAACCGCCTTTTTGGTTTTCAGGTTATCTTGTTGTGTTGCCGGCACAAGCCCAACAGGGGTATTTTGTCAGTCTCCGTGTTTATCTTCTCTTGATTCATTATTTTAGAGATTTGAGATATTGCCACCTGTTGTCAGGATGTTTACCCGGGAAGAGTCTGATACTAGTTACTCTGCTTTTACAATTTAGGTGTTCTCTGTGAGTTTACCATTTGACTAAAAAAAGTACAGTTAGTACGTGTCTGGGAAAGATCAGTGACAAGAAGACTTTGTAGGGTACCCAAACAATTAGTTGAGATGACAGAAAATGAGGTGAATCTGACAGCCCTAATGAGGGAAATCACTGATATACAATAAGCCATAGAATAGCAGACCCGGGCTCAAGTGCAGTGTCAGGCGTAGATCCGGGCAATTCAAGCCAATATCCCTATTGTGAATGGACAACCAGACGACACGAATGAGAATGTCGAAGACTTTTGAGATGACAATCAGGTCCATGATTGACCACAAGTTGTTTTATCACCACCACGAAATCGTCGCCAGGTGATAGTTGAGGAGGAAAATACTGCGCAGCCCAAGGAATCTGCACTGATTGAAAAGATCGACAGGATGGAAAATGTCCTGAAAAAAGCCAAGGGAGTTGAGGAATATATGCTCGATGTAGGGGGCTCTACCTGTTCCCAGATGCTAGATTACCAGAAAAGTTAAAAATGCCAGACATGGAAAAGTTTGACGGAACCAGAGATCCCAGAATTCATCTTCGAATGTATGTTGGCACCCTCTCACCAATGGAAATTGATGACCAGTTGAAGGGTTAGCTCTTTCACCGATCTCTTTCCGGGGCAGCCAAAAATGGTTTCTCTCCCTTGATATAGCCAAAACTAGAACTTGGAAAGACATAGCAATAGCTTTTATCAGCCAGTATAGTTACAATGTCCAACAAGATGTAACTACCCGAGAGCTCAAAACGACCCGACAGGAGAACCGAGTGTCTTTTGTTGATTTTCTGACCCGATGAAGGGGTAAGGCCGCCAAGATGATAAGCCGGCCCTCTGAGAAAGAACAAGTAAAGATAGTGGTGAAGAACCTACAGTCCCTGTTGAAGCGTTATTTGATCATGCAGCTACTCTCTACATTCAAGCAGTTGTTTGATGCTGGGGTTCAGATAATAGATGCAATCCAGTCTGGGGATATGAAAAAGACCGAGCCAAGCCAGAAGCCCAAAAGGACTTTTCCCACAAATAACCAGAACCAATCTGCTACCACTAACCTCGTGTCTTGCTCAAATGAGGTAAACCTGCTGAACCCATCCTCTTTCGCCCAGCAGTCTAATAATGCCCAACAATCAGATAACAGCCAACAGCAACAGAGGTCAAGGAGGGTGTTTACTCCCCTCAATATTTTTTTATCCACCGCCCTGAATTGACTCGTCGAGAAAGGGCTCATCAAACCATTAGACCCCATGCATGTACCGGATCCCCTGTCGCCTAGATTCAATGCTTCCCAGTACTGTGCATTTCATCAAGTTCCTGGGCATTTGACAGATAAGTGTATGAGGCTGCGTCATGAGATTCAAAATTTCATTGATAACAAGGTGATCCCACCACCATCTGTCACCCCAAAACCGAATGTCACCACTAACCCATCGTCGAATCATGCCAGGCAAACTGGGGTAAATTACATGTCTCTGGGAGAATCGGAGGACCCGCGCCAGCACATCTGTTCAGCACACCTACCACGCTCTCTTGTTTTAGTAACTGAGGATCTTACAGCATGCTCATTCATGATGATTAGAGGTAGTCGAGACAGGATGGAAGAATGGAATGATAATGCATGGGAATGATATCAACTGATAATCCAAGCCTACCAGCAAGAGGAGGAGCGCAATGAAGAAGATGACTGGCCATTGGATTACCTGACTTAACCTTATGGGTTTGGCCATGCGCTTGATGGAATCACCATTCCCCAACTTTTTGAGGAGGAAGTGTATGTCGAAGAGATGCAGTCCTACTGGCTAGTAAGAATCGTGTTGAAATCTGATGGGGCCGAGTGGATTGATTTTTGAGCCGCTCAGGAATCGCAAGTGAATTCTATCGAAGAGGACATCTGGGAGGAGATTGACAATACATGGGCTATTGAAGATGACGAGGAAAGAAGGGAAAGGGAAGCCGTTAGTAACCTAAGTGAATTGTGGGCGTTTGAAAGACCTCTGCATATAGAAAAAGTGAGACAGACTAACAATGTGATGTTAAAATTATGGGATCCCGAAGATGGCGTGGAACACCAAATTAGAAGTGGACGACATTTTAAGCCAGCCCAGCTAGAGACAGGACAATCGAGTGGAAAAGGAAAAGAGACAGAGTAAGAGGAGGATGATGATGCTGTATTGAGACAATTGAAGAAGACACCAGCCAACATTAGTATTTGGGGGCTACTGATGGCCTCGCACAAACACAGGCAAGCTGTGCTTAGGGTTTTAAATAAAGCAAGCATTCCGATAGAAGCAACCCCCGAGCAACTTATTGGGCTTATTCTGCCAGCCACCGAACCAAAAGTCATTTCCTTTTCTGATAAGAATTTTCCCGCTAAAGGAAAAAGTCACAACAAGCTGCTTTATATCACCGTCAAGTGCTTAGAAAAATGGGTCCCAATTACCCTAATTGATAATGGATCTGCCCATTGAGAACAGCCGTCTGCTTAGGGATGAGGCCGGACCAGTTCACTCCCTGTAATAAAAGGGGTGCAAGCCTACAATAATATAAGAAGGGATGTACTAGGACTGGTGTCATTCGCCGTTTCAGTAGGACCTTTGGAGACGTCAGTTGAGTTTCATGTACTAGACATGCCGGCCTCCTTCAATCTGCTGCTGGGCAGGCCGTGGCTACATGACCTAAATGTCCAGGCGGTACCGTCTACCCTTCACCAAAAATTGAAATTGATAAAGAATGGGGCAGTTCTGACCATTCATAGAGAGGATAGTATTCATCCTTTGAAATGAAGAGAGGGCACAACTCTGTTAGAAGTTCAGCATAGTGAAGATGATGCATTGCTCAACAGTTTTCAGTTTGATGAAGCACATGATGTTCGAACGCTGATGAATGAAGAAGAAAGATATGTCAACCCGTGGGCTATAACAATGATGAGAAGAATGTCCTTCCCTGGCATGGGATTAGGGCGCAAGCAGCAGGAAATCCTAGAACCCATTCACGTATTACTGACTTCACACCGTTTTGGTCTTGGGTAAAAACCAACGGAAGAAGATCTGGAATGGCCTAGAAGGGAAAGAAAGGCTAATTATTCTGGGGCACTCAATGGATACTTCGTCAAGGAAGGGAAAGATTTCCCGTATTGTGGCTTTCCAGAACTGTTGATCGACGAAGAAACTCATCAAAGGCTGTCAGGGTTGGAGATCTTTTTCAGCCATCAGTTGTCTGACACAGAGGAGGAAGAGGCATTGAAAGGGAAAGAAGAAAGAAAGAATGACCAGGAGGAAAACTAGGCCGACAACTCGATGGTATTAACATGGGAGTGCTGTTTAATGAGAAAATGGCTCAGCTGCAGGTGACCGATCAGGGCTGCTTCATGATGGATTTCAGAGCACCAGTAGATTGCACTAAGCTTATCGTCGATGCGGCTGCAAAAGAGGTGAAGAATTGGACTATCGAGTCTGGTGATGAACACATTGTTTATCCTGAGTTCGGGATTGAGTCAGAGTCTGTAATCCAGGGCGCATCTGTTGACGCACCTCTTTCTGCTCTTACTATTAAGTTTGTAATTCCCTCGGTTCTTAATGAAATGAACAAGATTTTCGATTACTCAGCTTTGTTTGATTTATTTCATACGCTTTCTGACGATTTTGAATTCGATGGGGAAATTTCCAAAGAAATAAAACTTTTAACAAAAAGAGAATAAGAACTGCGTGCCCAACCAATAATTGAAGAAACTTTGGCAATAAATTTGGGTAATAAAACTAACCCGCAAAATGTTCAAATTTGTTCTTCTTTATCTATAGTCGAACAAGAACAACTAATAACACTATTAAAAGAATTCAAAGATGTATTTGCATGGTCTTACGAAGATATGCCCGAAATTGATCCTGATATTGTCCAGCATCATATCTCCTTATACCCTGATGCCAAACCAGTCAAATAAAAATTAAGACGGATTCGGCCAGATTGGGCTTTGAAGATCAAGGAAGAGGTTGCCAAACAGATCAACGATGGGTTCCTGATGGTAACCGAGTATCCGAAATGGATAGCCAACATTGTTCTGGTACTAAAGAAAGATGGTCGTATACGAGTCTGCGTGGATTTTTGGGACCTCAACAAGGCTAGCCCAAAGGACGATTTTCCACTGCCACACATTGATGTCTTAGTCGACAGTACTGCAGGGCATGCCTTGTTATCATTCATGGATGGCTTTTCCGGGTACAACCAGATTTTGATGGATCCCGAAGACAAAGAGAAGATGACATTCACCATGCCTTGGGGCACCTATTGTTATCGTGTGATACCGTTTGGTTTAAAAAATGCAGGGACAACCTATCAAAAGGATGCCACTACTTTATTGCATGACATGATACATAAGGAGGTCGAAGTGTACGTGGATGATATGATAGTCAAATCCAAGGATCGAAAAGGCCACATCACAGCTCTGCAAAAACTCTTTGAAAGGATTCGAAAGTACAAGATGCGGCTTAACCCGTAGAAGTGTGCATTTGGAGTCACTACCGAAAGAATGCTCGAATTCATGATCACTCAACGAGACATTGAAGTCAACCCTTCGAAGATCAAAGCAATTTTGGAAATGCCTCCTCTGAAGACCGAGCGGGAAGTTAACGGCTTTCCGAGAAGAATCCAGTTTAACAGTCGGTTCATCGCAAAGCTGACAACTACATGTGAGCCGCTCTTCCGCCTGTTGAAGAAGGGAGTCAAGTTTGAGTGGGATCACCAATGCCAAGACACCTTTAATGTCATATGACAGTACCTACAAAATTCACATGTTCTAGCTCCTCCCGAACCTGACAGGCCACTGATTCTTTACTTGTCAGTGACTAACTTAGCTATGGGATGTATGCTAGCACAAGAAGAAGAAACTGGAATTAAAAAGGCTGTCTACTACCTAAGAAAGAAGATGATTGGGTCGAAAGTACGATACACGCCGCTGGAGAAGACATGCTGGGCCTTGGTTTGGGCTTCCCAAAAATTAAGGCTTTATATGTTGTCTTTCACAGTGAACATCATCTCCCGGATGGATCCGTTGAATTTTCTATTTGAAAAGCCGGTACTGACAGAAAGGCTGGCTCGATGGTTGCTACTATTATCAGAGTTCGATCTAATGTACGTTACCCAGAAGTCAGTCAAAGGCAGGGCAGTGGCAGAATTCTTGGCCGATCAACCAATTGAAGGAGGTGAAGACACAGAGTTTTAGTTTCCTGACGAACAGATAATGAAAGTTGGGGATGACAAATGGACTCTATATTTTGATGGCGCATCAAATCAATATGGCTACGAAATAGGAGTCCTCATTGTCACTCCTGACGAATCGCATGTCCCCTTATCATTGAAACTCAATTTTGAAGTCACCAACAATTAGGCTGAATATGAAGCATGTTTAGCCGGATTAGAGGCAACCCTAGAACTAGGGGCAAAGAAACTGGAAGTCATCGGAGACTCAGCACTAGTGGTTTCACAAGCTAGAGGAGAATGGAAGGTCAAGGACATAACATTGATTCTCTACCATCAGGAGTTAGAGAAGCTGATACCGTGCTTTGAACTGGTGATCTTCACCCATGTACCAAGACTGCAGAACCAGTTCACCGATGCGCTGGCCACCCTAGCATCCATGAATGACATACCGCCCGGAGCCCAAATGAGGCCCTTGATAATTGAGCAAAAGAGGAAGCCGGCTTATGAGATAACAACCGCCATTGAAAAAAGCTCTGACGGCCTTTCATGGTACTTTGACATTCAGAACTTCGTAGAGAAAGGAGAACATCCCAAGTTTGTCAGTAAAAAGGATAAAAGGGCAATACGATGACTATCTGCGCAGTTTGTCATTTGTGATGGTAGACTGTACAAATGAGGACGTTCTGGGGTCAACAAGCTGTGTGTAAACATTGAAGAGGGCCAAGAGCTGATGAAAGAGATACACACCGGAGTCTATGGGCCACACATGAGTTGTAACATGTTAGCTAAGAAGATCCTATGACAAGGGTATTTTTGGATGACGATGGAGATAGATTGTATACAGTTCGTACGGAGGTGCCATAAGTGCCAGATTTATGCAAATCTTATGCACATTCCCTCGTCTCAGCTATACAACCTGACGTCACCATGGCCATTCTCAATATGGGGCATCGACTTGATTGGCAAGGTAACACCAAAGGCATCCAATGAACATGAGTTTATCTTAGTGGCCATCGACTATTTCACCAAGTGGGTGGAAGTAACTTCTTACTCGGTATTGAAAGCCTCCCATGTTGCTAAGTTCATCAAGAAAAATATCATTTTTCGGTACAAAATTTCCCATGAGGTCATCTCGGATAATGGCTCACATTTCCAAGGGGAGGTCTTAGATCTTTTCGAAGAATACCAGATAGTGACTCACAAGTCCTCGCCATATCGGCCACAGACCAACGGGGCAGTCGAAGCAGCAAATAAGAATATCAAGAAAATTCTGCAAAAGACGATTAACTCACATAAGGATTGGCCATAACATTTACTGTTTTCCCTTTGGGGATACAGAACGTCAATCAGAGCTTCAATAGGAGTTACGCTATACTCTTTAGTACACAGGATGGAAGCCGTGCTTCCCATTGAGTTAGAAATCCCTTCACTAAGAGTAATAGCCGAGGCCAATATTTGAGAAGCAGAATGACAGAGGAACCGGATGGAAGAGCTGCTCTTGTTCGATGAAAGAAGGCTATGGGCTCTATTTCACGTGCAAGGTTACCAAAGGATGATAGCTCGAGCATTCAATAAGAAGGTCAGGACTCGGGACATCAAAGAAGGAGATTTGGTTCTCAAAGAAATCAGAACTCCTATTTTTGACCCAAGAGGCAAGTTCAAGCCAAACTGTTCTGGACCGTTTTTTATCAAAACCATCATGACCGGTGGTGCATTCATTATTATGGACTTGGATGGCAATGCGTTCTCCACTCCAGTTAGCCTCGATCAACTCAAAAAATACTATCCTTGAGCTAAAAATAAGGAGAAAATAAAAGCTCGCTGAGTTAAAAATTAAAAAGGCAACTCAGGCAAAAGTTAGAGTAGCCCGCAAGGCCAAAAATCTAAAAGGGCGACATTGGCAAAAGTTAGGGCATTACAAAAGGAGAGCGCCAATACTCGAGTGAAAATTGAGCTTGAACTACATTATGGCTTGATTCCATCTTTTTGGGATACGTAAGCAGCTTCTTTTAAGAAGTCCGGCCGCACTTTTCATTGTTAACCATCTTTGAATCTAAGTAAGACCAATGCAAATTAATTTTTGAATTCTGATAATAAAGTCATTAAAACTTTGGATAAATTTAAACCATCTTAAAAATCAAGTGGGAGTTTGTCAGTACTTCGACTAGAGTTACAAAGTTTTCAATTAAAGGAAGGGCACGCAAGTCCCAAACTCTACAAAACAAATAAAAAAGGAAAGCTACAGAATTTTCAAAACAAAGCAGAGGTTCTCAAATCCTCCTCCTTTTCCCCGCTTGTTTTCCCTCTTCTCTATCTTTCTTTTCCCTATTTTGTGTCAACCATGTCTTGTATTCAGCAGAAAGCTCAGGGCATTACAGCTCCTGCATCTCCATACGCGAACGAGAAAGCCAGGCATCCCGATACTGTGCTAGAAAAGGAGCTCGTAGTGCAGAAGAAAATAGACGACCTCGAATGCTGGGAGATATGATCTGACTTCGCCCGAACTGCTGCATGATCCTATGAGGATAGTAGAAAGTAGTCTGACACAGACCAATCAGCAGAACGCCAGGGTGGTCCACAGTGGTAAGAGTCATAGCAAAAATCTTCCACCAAGAACACTGCCAAGTAATGTCTGGGCCAGTTAGAGTGGAAAGATACTGTCGCCATGATGCCTCAGTGTCACATATCTGATAACGCGGGCGGTAAAGGAAAGCAGCGGCATTGTGCCTATAAGTGGGAGGCTTCTGTATAAGATTTACCTTCTCCATCAGCCAGATCTGTAGCAAAAGTTAAAACAATAAGAGAAAGGCTTTGCAGTACGATAGAGAACTTGATACAGAGGAAGATGTTATGCTCACCTGGAGAAGTAAAGGGCTGCCAGTAAAGGTGGTGGTTTGGCCATAATGAACAGCATCCAAGCCCAGCAATGTCTCAACCAAAACCAGGGGCACAAAGTCCTTCCCCATCCACATTTGGCCAGCAATGTCAACTAGGGCACTACTAGACCGCCCATCAGAAGGGACAGGTAGACACTGAGCAAGGAGGCAGAAGCAAAGTGCATAACGACGCCGTAGTTGAAAGTCTAGATCGCTGAGCTCACCAGTAGGATGAAACCTCTCAATAAGCCATGGGATGTTAAGACAGTCGCCCGAGGTCAGAAGAGAAGCCTCCATCCTAGATAGGCCACAAAATTGCATCACCTGCTGCTGAACTTAGAGGAAGGGAGTAGAAACGACAACGGAACTCCGTGGAGTCAAGTCCAAGATGGCAGCAAACTCCTCTACAGTCGAACAAAGCTCATCGAGGCCGAATCAGAAGACATGGGATTGCGGGTCCCTAAGCTGCGCAGCAGCCGCCAATAAAGATCTGTTAAGCTCTACAGTCCTCAGTAAGAATAGGGCATTAAGGCCAAAGGGGGCAACATTTAAACGTTCAATGTGGGAGAATGCCTCAATCCATAGAGAAAGTGGGCTAATCATCTGAGTGTATGCAACAGCAAATGGAGCCTCTAGGTTAGTATTTATAAGGCTGAAAAGGTAGGAAATTGAAATTTTGAAAGAAGGTCCATTCAATGTGGCGACCGCTACCTTTAAAACGGCGACCGCCAACTTCAAAAAGCACAGTACAGTGACATCAGCCATTTGACCAGGCGATCGCCATGTATAAACGAGCGACCACCGGATGAACATTTTTGGAAAGTAGCAACCGCCGTGTTGTGTTATGGCGACCGCCATGTTGAAAATGGCGAGTGTGTATCAGTTTGCAGTTCAGGTGAGCTGTATTGGTTATGGCATCTAAATTATGCATCCAAGGAAATTTGAGCAGCAAATGAAAGAAAGTCATGCAACATGTGAGGACATGAAGGCTCGAAGTGCATCAAAAAGTAGCAGAATGTATCAAAGTAAAACTGGGCACCCAGGCTCAATAAAACAGTAAACTAGGGCACACAGGCCCATGGATCAAGTAAGTGTATGTCAATATGTCAAACTGGGGCACACAGGCCCATGAAGGAGATAAATAAAAATGTGTTAAACCAAGGCACGTAGACCTATAAAGAGTGAATGTATCTCAGCAGAAATAACAAAGAAAAAAAGGGGGGAGGGGGAGCTCTCTCTCTCTCATAGATGCCTTGAGCGGACTCGACGGGAAGGGCCGGCCTCCTCTGAGCTATCGTCCTCGAAGAGTCTGTCGAAGTCGTCGACGTCATCACTGCCAAAGGAAGAAATGACCCTGGATCAGCTCCGAGCAGATGAGACAGATCCTCTGGAACGAGCCCGAGAAGACGCCCGAAAGTCGCGACCTCGAACTGGAGCTGGGGCTGGGGCAGGAGGCCCAGCTGGAGCTGGTGGTGGCACCATACCGGTGGCCGAAGCTGGAGGCTGTCAAAAGAGAAGTAAGACTCAGAGCAGAATAAAGATGGGAAAATGCAGAAAAAAATTGAAAAGAACACACAAGCTACTCACAACGACTACTGGAGTGAAAGCAATGTCGGTCGCCCGCATCGAGGCATCCATCTGCCGGACTAATACCCTCAAGCCGGTGACCATCAGTATCGTCAAGTCTAAACAAGCCTGATCGAATTGTAGAAGAGAGCAGTTCAAAAAAACTAGATAGATAAAGAAAGAACAAGTGACTGAGGGAAAGATAGAAGACAAACGTGGCCGATGTCAGCCCTGAACTCCGATGCCGGTAGAACATGAACCGGCAGAGAGAAAGGGAAGCCATATACTACAGTCTGAACATCCCATGGGATCTCTGGGCCCCTCACACAGCCAGCAGCATCACCAGCAACGACAGCAGCAGCGGCTCCAGCAGCAGCAGCGACAGCAGCCCCTCTAATGGCGGCATCAACACTAGCAGCCTCCGGTGCTCTCCTCTTGCCACCAGCTAGGCCGGGTCCTAGTGGTCCCATCAGATGAACCTGAGCCCATGCCGTGTAATCTCCCTTCTCTACGAGCAGCTCCATAGTCGGGGTCCCTACTGTCTCCAGCAGCAGATCAACAAGGCTCAAATCCTCAGTCTGACGCATACAGGCCGGAGGAACCACCGGGATACATAAGTGATCTAAGCCGAGCGACTGGTGAACCACTCGCTCTCCTAGATAGTACTCCCGCCTGAATGGGCCCTCCAGCAAGATATGCCTCGCAGCGATGTCACGGTTGCACATCAGATCTACGCCGGCCTGATCCTCTACATCCCTCTAGACATCCTAGTGGACCTGCACAGTTCAAAGTACAGTACAATACAAAAGAACAATAAGACATACAGTATGATGAACAGTGTGCAATAATTAGTACCCAGTACAGTGTAGTGCAGTGCAGTGAACGAAATAAAGAACAACGCAGTACAGAGAACAACAAGGAGTATGGTACAGAAAATGATGTACAGAATGGTAAGCAAAGATACCTGGTCAGGGGTCAGCCGGTCCAAAGACACCCAAAATCGGTCAAGGTCCTTCCCTCCGGCCTTTTTCCCCTTTAGCCCTCGGGACCACCGGGTTACTAGGGGAATGACCGAGGGTCTGCCGCAGAGTTCATTGGGACATGAAGCTCGAGGAACTCATAGGCCCACAACTGCAAAGAAAAAGATATCAGCAAACAGATAATAACAGATGATGAAAATAAAATGGGAAAAGCGCAGAAATTAAATCATACCTCTCAGACCCTCCAGTATCCCCCGATGCTGAGCTCCTAGGGGAACCGGGTGAGAGTCCTCATGAAGCTATAGAGAGGGGCCAGGGCAGCGCCTCCCCAGTCGTACGAAGCAACCCGGTCAAGACGAGCCAGGCAGCCCAAGTAGTGTAAATGAACAGTGTTCTCCTTGTTCGAAAACAAGGAGGTACCAAACATATACATCAAGAACTCTCGGGCGACCCACTCGTAGTAGCAAGGCTCAGTGCACTAGAAGTGTTGGAAGTGGTCAAAGAACCAAGTATATCTGACTCGATCTCGGTCCATCTGCGCAGGGACGGCCCCAAGAAAATACAGCAGTGCGTTGGACGACTGAGCTATGAATGGGTCAAATGGAATAGGAGCACCGCCCACTCGGATGCCCGTAATGAGTGCGAAGTCCAGAGGCGTCAAAGTAGCCTCGAAAGTGGTGAAATGAAAAGTGTTGGTGGTATCCCACCACCGCTCGGCCGAGGCAGTCAACCATTCCCGGTCATTGCTCGTCCTACCCAACAGGGGTATGAAGCGAGCAAAGCCGAAGGCATCAATATAAGCCCAGCTAGGAGCGGGAAGGACATCGTACCACTCCAACACCTCCCTAGAGGCTGAACCTCCGAAGCCTCAGACATAGTGGCCAGCCTGTAAAGAAGAGAGAAACCAAAGATACTTAAAGAGCAGATCAAACACATGACACGTGCAGCGGATAACCCTAATAAATCAAGCAAATCATTTAAACCCTAGGTGACGGTCCTTCGGTTCTTTTCAAGCCCTAGATAACTAGGCACCCTAGACCTAGATTAATAATTTCTGCATATTCGGGTAATCCTAAGTCCAGGTGCATCAGGTGAACTTTTATCATTTTGTGTCAACTATTTTTTCCAAAAAAACAAAAACAAAAAAAAAACAAAAACAAAACAAAAATCTTCCTGAAATTTCTAGAATCTTATAGTTTTGTTCTAAAAAATTTTCTCAAATTTCTGGAATTTTCTAAATTTTTTTAAATTTTTCTTCAAATTTCTAGTATTCTCTAAACATTTTCTTAAAATTCTTGGATTTTATTAAAAATTTTCTAAAAATTTTCAGAAGTTTTCTTCAAATTTTTAGGATTTTCGAACACTGTCTTAAAATTTTTCTCAAATTTTTAGGATTTTCTAAATTTTTTAAAAATTTCTAGTATTTTCTAAACATTTTATTAAAATCCTTGGATTTTCTTAAAAAATTTTCTAAAAATTTTTAGAATTTTCTTCAAATTTATAAACTTTTCTAGGATTTTCTAAAATAAAAATTCTTCCTAAAAGTTTTTCGAATTTCCTGGATTTTCAAAAAAAAATACAATTTAAATTTCTAGAGTTTGTAACAAATTTGCCCCAAATTTTAAGATTTTGACAAAATTGCCTTTAAATTTTTTAGATTTTCTGAAAATCACCCATTTAGTTATCTTTAAAAAAAAATAATTAGCAACTAATAAATTATAAATTTTGTTTTTCAAAGAATGATTTCCTTTAAATTTTATTTCTGCTGCTCCATCTTTTTGCGATGATTCCACTCCGATAAATTTAATTTTAAGTCATAAATTTAACTTTTACTTATTTTTTATCTCATGTCTCATTCCGAATTTTTAGATCTTAACTTGATCTATTAATTCGTGGCTTTCTTCCCCATAAATTCTAAGTCGTAATTATTTTCGCATCATGTTTCGAATTTTTAGGTCTTAACTCGACCTATTAGTTCGACGTTTTACTCGTCGGTCCTCCTCATGACCCTAAACTGACTCATGACCTTAAAATGACTTATTGGTCCTCCTCGTGACCCTAAACTAACTCGGTCCTCCTTATGAACCTAAACTGACTCGGTCCTCCTCATGACCTTAAAATGACTTATTGGTCCTCCTCGTGACCCTAAACTAACTCGGTCCTCCTCATGGCCCTAAACTGACTCGTCGGTCCTGCTCATGACCTTAAACTGACTTATCGGTCCTCCTCATGACCCTAAATTGACTCGGTCCTCCTTATGACCCTAAACTGACTCGTCGGTCCTCCTCATGACCCTAAACTAACTCGGTCCTCCTCATGCTCATAAACTGACTCGCATTGCATTACACTATACTTGTTATGCATCATATCTCTTATCATTGCATCCCTGCATTTTGCCCTATGAACTACGTTTTGGTTTGATCCCTAGCAATGGGTTACGTAGGCAGCTTGATGAAAGTTCAAGTACGACCAACAGCATATGTATGCTTGTGTGTTTGTGGCCTAAGATTGACGGCTCGGTCAAATGGTTGTTGTCTCTGGGTCTTTGATATA
>JAOTRH010078951.1:0-17338 GCA_034768845.1 Heliamphora exappendiculata
ATATAGATAATTGAAGAGGGCATTGATTACCCATTAAATACATATAATTTACTGATAATTGAATAGGCCATTTGATTACCCATTAAATACATGTTATTATTATTTTTATTATATATATATATATATACATCTTTATTAATGACTATAATTGTTTTTGTATTAAATTTTTTATTATCATTACTATTATTATTTTTTTAAATAAGTATCATATTTGTCGTATTTAATTGTAACGGTCATAACCTACAACTCATTAATGACATTATTATCATCATTATTATTATTAATTTAATTTATTTAATTGTATTATTATTATTTTTTCAAGACATTGCACAATTAGGTATTCCTTTTCTTGCTCAAGAGCTTTCAGTGTTTCTTTCAACTTCTCAATTTTGGTTGCTCTAAAACTTTCTGTGTAATTTGATGCATTGAAATCTCCACCGTTTGCTCAACCAACTTTTCATTCTCTTATTGCACCTCTGCTATCTTTTCTTCTTTTTCTTTTTCTAGTGCCATGATAGTTTCTTGCTGTGTAAATTCTTGTGTTACTCGGTGCACAGAAAGTTTAACAATTTGTTCAAGCCACTTCTAATTTTCTGTTTGCAAGTCATCTATGCTTTTTTCGCTTCAGTAAACTCCTTTTCTTCAACAAATTTTTGTGTTGCTTGGTGGGTTGAAAATTTCTCAATTTATTCGACCAATTTCTGATTCTCTACATTGAGTTGTTCAATCGTTTCTTTCATCTTTTCATTTTCAGAGACCTTTTAGTTTAAATCTTGTTCCATCTTCTTCATCTTCTAAGAGGAAGCTTCATTTGTTTGCAGAATCACCTTCAGCATCTCAATTGTATATGTGTTTCCCAATATTGTAATTGGTGTTGCATTGTCATTCAATTGTTCCCTCAACTTCTCATTTTCCACTGTCGGCATTGCATTTTCTGATCTTAAATACTTCAATGTATTTCCTTCAACCTCTTCTCTTTTTTGTCCTTCAATCGCTTCTTACTCAGCTATGAAGTCAACATGTTTAGAACATTTCTCATCATCAGATTGTTTTTCGTCCTTAGATTTAATGAACTCAAAAAGTTCATTTTCTTCCGTCATTGGTTGGATATTTGAAGTGAACACTTGGATTATAAATGCAAAGTTAGCTGTGAAACAAGTAGATAAATTATCTGTTTAACACTTGTTAATAATAGATACAGATAAATTTATATGTCAAGCAATTATAACACAAATAAATTTATCTGTATGAAATCTTGTTAATAATAGAAATATACAAATAAATTTATCTATAAAGAAATTACAAAACAGATAAATTTATCTATATAAGAACTTGTTAATAATAGAAAGATACAGATAAACTTATCTATAAATCAATTATAACACAAATAAATTTATTTGTATGAAGACTTGTGCAAGATGTGCGTATGTTTGATTAAACAGATAAATTTATCTATTCATCATTTGTTCATGTTGAAATAAACAGACAAATTTATCTGTTTACCAGTTGGCATTGTTTATCGATAAAGATAAATTTATCCGGTCATCACTGTGCCTATTTAAATAAGACAGATAAATCTATCTAGGGTTGTTTTATATGATTTAAAGAAAACATATAAAATTTTTTGTCTTTTTTGTAAGTGATGTCAAAAGTACAGATATATTTATTTGTTCAATCAAAATGCTTTAAATGTGATTTTTTTAAAAACGGATAAATTTATCTGTTGTCACTTGTGCCTTTTAAAAGGAACAAATAATTTTATCTATTTATCACTTTTGCCTATTGAAAGTAATAGATAAATCTATTTGTTGGTCAGTTGTGCCTACTTAAAGGGACATATAAATTTATCTGTATAATCAATTGTGTCTATTTAAAGTTATTTTTACCTAATTTGCAGCAAGATTTTTTAGTTCTACATCAGTTAAAGCACAATCTAGCTGTCTCAACTTCCATTTTAACATTCTTGGGAATTGATTAGTTTTTTTAGGCTCCACAAGTGTTGTGCGCTTATATATCTAATACTAAGTAAAGATAAAGATATATTAGTTTCATGCAAATGCAGGATATTTAATAATATTATAGAAAGATGTTTGAAATGTATACCAATAGAGTAATAACACATCCAGTAACTGTCTCTGTTTTGTCACATTTTTTGTCAAGCGAAGAAATCAACCAGTCCTTTATTGCCGAATACCAAGCATATTTCGTCACGTCTTTCACACTTTCGACGTATTCAATGAAGACCTAGCTCAATGTTGGACCAGTTGTTGGGAAAAAAAGCGTCACACAGAGGTACAGTGTGAGCAGTCTTGCAACATCTAAGCAGTCATTTTTCTTTTTCCCTTGAGTGCTTCAGTGAACTGGTTCTTCAAATCACTTGTTGTCATCCTCTATTATGTAGAGAACCTTCTTTAAACAAACTTACTCTGGGGCTTTATGATATGTCTTGATAGATTCATTATTGTTTGCCCAAATTTGATTCCCAATATTAAGCAGATATCTTTATTTGTAAAGCTCAATGATTTTTTTGCCCAATTTAAACTGACATTTGCCCCTGATATACCTCCTTATCACCAAAACACCATTGTCATCAAAACTTCTTTACATTTTGCTCCTGCACCTTATTGGTAACAATAGCTTCAATCAAAAACCAAAAAGATGTTTTCTTCAGTTCTGTTACTTGCTAGTAAGTGAAACTGACATTCTTCAGCAGTCTTATCGCAACAAGAATATTTGAGTGGTATTGTGGAGCATTGTTGTCTTTGACTCGGGTATTAGATTCTTGTTTTTTTGGTGAAACCTTATGAATCTTTTGTTTTCTAAGACTCTTTCTCATGGTTTCTTCAAGGATTCTCTTTGCTCGTACTTTTTCCATTGCTGCAACATATAAATTTATATATTTCAATTGAAGAAAACAAACACTATATATTTCTCTAAACGAAACATGAAACATATAAATTTATTTTCTTTAAATAAATATGTGAGACCCAGACTCGTCTCTTTTTGAGACTTATATGTATATATGATGTGTTTTGCATATATATGTCTGCGATGTATGATTTACTCATTTTGATGCATGTTTATGTTTACCTGAGCATGCGGGGTTGGTTCCTGAGATTGTAGAGAGTTGCCGTGCGAATTTTAAAAATTAAAAAAAAAAATATTTTAAAAGAATATAAATATTGAAACTTAGATATTTTCTAAAAAGATATTTTTGAAAACTTAACTCTTAAGTTTCCTTCAAATTCTCTCTACCTTCTCTCAAACTTCTCGGGTGCTCGGGGCTTGTTTTTTGATAAACCATCTGCTGATCCTTGGTATCGGCATCGAGGGCTTCGTATCCATCCAGTTAGAATTTGATTCAATCGAAGTTCGATTTTACATGTGGATCGAGGCATCGAGTTTTTAACCCAACGACATAGGATTTCAAATTCTACTATTGCATAAGGGATATATATGTAATCTAATGATGTTTTACTGTTTAAAAATGAATGAAAAGATTATTTGTGTTTTAGATCCAGTTTTGGGTTAAAACCGTTTTTCGACATTCAGGTGGATGAAACCGTGTTTTGAGGGTTTTTTTGTGGCTTTGTGGTAAGCTTAGGCTTACATATCCTTGTGAGTATCATATACAAGAGTTTGGAGGTTTGATTTGAGGTTTAGAAGCAAAAAACCAGAGAACCCGTAGCCAAAAACACTTTCTGGGCTGATTCAGTCGATTGAACCCATAAGTTCAATCGACTAGATCATCTTTCGGTGAGTTCAGTTGATTGAGCATGGGGGTCAATCGACTGAAGTTATTTTTGTTTTGGTTCCCTTTTTCCAGTGCCTATTTCAGTCGACTGGGGGCTTGGGCCAGCCGACTGAACTCCTGTGAGGGCTGAGGGTGTTGTTTTGGTGGTTTGGTGGTTGGGTTTTTAGCTTCCCTCACTTTCCCCAGATGGTTTTAAAGGCGATAGATTTGTGAAATCTTGCTTTGTGGAGATTGTTTTTCAAATGGTTGATTTGGAAAAGGAGTGTTTATGAAAACTTTTGGAAACGTGTTTATTGAAGGTTTGGAGCTGGCTCGTGGAGTTGAGTCTCTACTTCTAAAATGTTTTGATGAAATATGTGTTTACATGTTTTTGTTTGATCTCCATGATTCATGGATTGGATCTCAAATATATACATGTGATATATATCTATTTTGTGGGTTGATTTCGAAATGCTATCCATAGATGTACCAGGATAATGGATTTATGAGTGGGCTTCCATTGCTCATTGGTGAAAGTCTAGAAACGTGCGCAGCGTAGGTACCTACAGTCCTTCGGGTTAGTCCCCATGAACGAGGTGGTTGGGTACTTAGTACCCTCGGGATGTGGTCCCGTAAACTAAGTGGTTATCAGGTGCTTAGTACCTTCGGGGGCAGTCCCGTAAACTAAGCAGTTACATTGTCGTAACTCCGTATAGAACTTGTCATTATCTAGCTGATCTTCAGTGGTTTAGGACTAGGATAATGGGCATGAGTCTATAGAGGTTACCTTGTCTGGTATGGCAGAGTCGGTATATAAGATCTCATTTATCTTGTCTCCTCGGTTGATTGTTGTCCTGAGTGGAGAATGTTATTTTACAGCTTTTCCTTAACTGTGGCATGATAACTCTCAGGTTTATATGCATAGTTTCAATGATGAAAATGATAGTTTTCATATGGGAAAATTGGTGGTTTATGTGAGAAAACTATGTTGGCTTTTGTGGTCGAGTTAGCTCCCACCATATGATTGCATATCCTGCTTTATAATTTTATAGTCTGTTCCTATTGAGCTTTGGCTCACGTGGTGGGTTTTTCTGAAAACTTTTTCAAGTGAACGTGAAGAGATGACCTAGATGCCCGTTGAGATAGAAGACTAGATGTAGTTTCTCCTATTTTGTATATGTACCTTTTGACTAGATGTAGTTTCTCCTATTTTGTACGCATTTTGGTGATATACTTATTCATGTATGAGAATGCATGTTTACAGTTTTATGAGAGTTCAACTGTGGGAATTTTCTTCAGATGTTATATTTGAATTCTAGCTGTAAAATCTATTTTCTTAAATAGGTGTTTTGGTGGGCTTTCGCGTGACCCGGATGTTTGGGGCATGACAACTTGGTATCATAGCTCTAGGCTCGAATACCTATGAGCCATGGAAAGAGGGTACATCACCTTGTGATGATGTATGTGTACTTGATTACATGTGTTATAGCATTTTCTAACATAGCATGATAGCTTGTGATATATACGTGGGTATGGAGGTTGGACCTTAGGATTGATTAGTCTTGCCTTCGGGCGTTTGGATTAGCAGCCTTGGGAGCCATGTTAGAGACGCGTTTCGCGGATGTGATTTCTAGTAGAGAATCTGAGTAGGTTATCCAAATGGACGAGTCTTTCTTGTCGGTTCTCCTCGGTATGTGAGATGTGACGACATGATATTACGTGGGTATGTGTTAGCATGCTTATCTGTCTTTTACGTTAGCAATAATATGTTGTATGGATTCTTATCCTATTATGTTTCTTTCATATAGAGTTATATCCACACGGGGAGGAGGAGGCCGTTATCGAGGCCGTGGCCGTGGCTGTGGTTCTGGCCGAAGGGATGTTCCAGTCCCAGATATTGGGGATGCTAATGCACCCCAAGGACCTATTGCTGAGAGAGATCTGTTGCGTGAGATGGTTGGCTCCATCCGGCAACTGGCTGAGGCCACTAGGTGTAGGGAGAGTGTACCCGAGTCGAGGGCTACAATTGCGATGCATGAGTTCCGCTGCTTAGACCCTCCTACCTTTTCTGGGGATCCTAATCCCACGGTTGCCACTAAGTGGCTAGAGCTGGTTACCAGGATCCTTGACTCGCTTCAGATTGAGGAAGATGATTTGAGGGTTATATGTTCTGCCTTTCAGCTGAGAGGGAGTGCTCACGTGTGGTGGAAGTTTGCCAAGACCACAGTGGCAGGCACTTGGGATGCGTTCACAAAGGTATTTCTGAAGAAATGCTTTCCAGTGACTCTGAGAGATTGTTACAGAGAGGACTTCCTATTTCTGACGCAGGGGGCGATGACAGTGCTTGAGTATGAGGCAGAGTTTATTAGCCTATCTAGATTTGCACAGGAGATTGTGCCTATTGATGAGTTCCGTGCGAAACAGTTTGAGAAGGGTTTGAGGCCCACTATCCAAGACAGAGTGGCAGCGTTCAGGATACAGGTCTTTACAGAGCTGGTGGAGACTGCTATGAAAGTGGAGAATGTTGTTTTACAGCTTTTCCTTAACTGTGGCATGATAACTCTCAGGTTTATATGCATAGTTTCAAGGATGAAAATGATAGTTTTCAGATGGGAAAACTGGTGGTTTATGTGAGAAAACTGTGTTGGCTTTTGTGGTCGAGCTAGCTCCTACCATATGATTGCATATCCTATTTTACAGCTTTATAGTCTGTTCCTATTGAGCTTTGGCTCACGTGGTGGGTTTTTTTGAAAACTTTTTCAGGTGGACGTGAGGAGATGACCTAGATGCCCGTTGAGACGGAAGACTAGATGTAGTTTCTCCTGTTTTGTATATGTACCTTTGACATGTGATGCCTGTTTCAGATGGCAGATTTTGTACGCCTTTTGGCGATATACTTATTTATGTATGAGAATACATGTTTACAGTTTTATGAGAGTTTAACAGTGGGAATTTTCTTTTGAAGTTATATTTCAATTCCAGCTGTAAAACCTATTTTCTTAAATGGGTGTTTTGGTGGGGTTTCGCGTGATCCGAATGTTTGGAGTGTGACAAAATATGTTTTTAATAAGACAAATAAATTTATTTATTCAACAAAGACACCTTAAACGTGAATTCAATAGGACAAATAAATTTATTTGTAAAATTTAAATCATATAGATAAATTTATTTGTGCCATTTCAACGTACTTTCAATCATGCAAATAAATTTATTTATAGATTCTTTTATGCTGTTAACGATACAGATAAATTTATTTGTGCGCTTTAAATGTGCTTTCGAATGCATAGATAAATTTATCTGTTCAGACATAACAATTACATGTTATTAACGATACAGATAAATTTATCTGTACCCTTTAAATGTGCTCTGAAATTCACAGATAAATTCATCTGTTCATTTACATTACTTTACATGTTCTTTAAACAAAACAGATAAATTTATATGTGCCATTTCAATGTTTTTTCAATCGTGCAGATAAATTTATCTATGAACTTTTTACATGCTGTTAATGAAACAGATAAATTTATTTGTGCACTTTAAATATACTTTCTAATGCACAGACAAATTTATTTCTTCAAATACAACAGTTACATGCTGTTAACGATACAAATAAATTTATTTATGCCCTTTAATGTGTTATCAAATCCACAAATAAATTTATTTGTTTATCCACATTACTTTACACATTATTTAATCAAGACAGTTAAATTTATCTGCGCTATTTTAATGTTTTTTAAACCGTACAAATAAATTTATCTATGGGCTTTTTACATATTGTTAACAATATAGATAAATTTTTCTGTAAACATTTCACATATTGTTAACGATACAGATAAGTTTATCTATTCATCCACATTACTTCACACATTCTTTAAACAAGACAGATAAACTTATTTGTTCTGTCATAACATTGAATATGTGTTTTTCTATCTGTTCTGAACAGTAAATCGTTTTAATAGGTTAGGTATAGTGAGAAATACGTGTTTTATCATCGTGTTTTTAATTGAATACATGTTTATCACTTGAATCAATAAAAAGTTACGATGAAATGGAGAAGAAATCACAGATAAATTCGTATTTATTGTAAAAGTGTACGAAGTTGAAATATCGAAATTGAGTAACAAGTAGAAACGATTAACTATCATCTCGTTTTTAGTTGAATACGTATTTATCATTTCATTGAATGAAAAATTATTAAGAACAAATCGCAGATTAATTCATTCTCATTAAAGAAATGAAAAAATCACAAAAAAATTCATTCTCGTTGAAAAAGTGAACAAAGATGACATATGTAAACTTAAGAATCAGTAAAAAATCTAACCTTAACGACGTGACTTAATTAAGTCGATTTCAAGTTTGAGTAGAAACTCTAGTTTGTGATGGATGAGATTCTGTTTTTTCAAATTGCAAATGAGTTGAGTTGAATGCAATTTTTGTTTCGAATACAAAATGAGAGAGTGGTAATAGAACTGTTATGTATCGTGTAAGTTAACATGCAGAACGTGACTAAAGGTATTTTTGGGAGAATGTAAATTTTTTAAAATTATTGAATCTTGCATGTTAAAATATTAGTTGATAGACTTAATCTTTATTAATAATGTATGTATGGGCGTAGTTGAAAAGTCATTTTCTTTAATTTAAAAAAAAAAGAAAAAAAAAAACCAAACAAACTTTTAAGCCGGTTGACATAAGAGGCTATAAACGTTACCCGGTTGCTTTTGGTTTTTTCAGCTGGAACAAATACGGATGAGAAGCATTTCATCTCTGTCAACGAGGTATGGCGTTGTTCTCATCAAAATTCCTCGCGGACCCAATCAACCATTTCCCAAATCCAAACCCTAATTCTACCTTTGCTTTGTGCCATTGCCCAAAGCCCCTCTTTGTTTGGCATCGGAATCTCAGATTCTCACCAACAGTCTCGTGTAAAATTTACGACCAGAGTCTGAACTCAAACTCGCCGGCCGGAGATTCCCCGGAACAATTACAGTTCGTCAGGCTGTCTCCGGACTCGGTCCGGCGGCTTGCTGCCTCTGCCATTCTCTTTCTTGGCCTCGGCATTCGTGTCTGCTCGGCAGCTGCGTCAAGCCAATCGCCGGCCGTCGTTGTTGCCGCTAAACATTCGACAGTAGTTGAGGAGCAGAGAATTCAAGGTAGCGATTACTTATCATAATAAAATTTCTTGTCTAAGGTAGCCTATTGTTTAAGGTACTGGATTGGCTAATTCTGATTTGATGACTCCCAGGACCTTGAAAATACGGGTACCCACCTATTTGTTGGGCGTCAATTAGTTTTGTAAATCACATTTGGAAAGAAGACCATTTGAACGGATGGAGTTTCAAATTATTGAACGGAGTTGGGAAGAGTTAACTTGAAAAGCAAATAGTTTGGATTTTAAGTGTGTGAGTTTATAATCATTTTTATCGACGAGACATTTTTTCTTTTTACCTTTACGGGAGAGAAACAAGTTTCATTGATCTTCTGTACTGGTGTTATGATGTATATGATCCTGTAATTTGGTTTAAGGTTGGTGATTGAGGAGGATAGAATTCAGGGTAGCTACGTTATGGTTTGAATAATTCAAGTTTTTCTCTGTACTTGCATCGTTCATTAGATCTTAATGTAAAAATCTTAGTGAATTAGCTAGTTCTGGTTGATGCAGATCAACTCAGAACTGGGGGTATCCAGCTAGTGCTTATTATAATCCTTATTCAAGTCTAAAGGTTGAAAATTATGTAATTGAGTTGGGAAATTATACGGAGACAATTTCTTGGTGGCTTCTGTTTCTATATTTATTGATATTCCCATATATAATTGACTTTCTAGATTATAAGCCGCTATGGTGAGACTTATTTTAAGTTCTTGAACTTTTGTGATCTATGTTACTGCAGTGGAAAAAATCCAGTATAAACTATTTTATGTACAAATGGTACCATGGTTAAGCTTTAAAACTTTGCATGACAAACAATTTCAACAGGAACATTCTTTTAAGGTCCTGTTTCATGCCCGTTATAAGGACTTGGATTGGACTAATAATGATAGACTAATAATGGCTTCATACTACCACCTCCTCTCTGGTTTGATAGTCCACCGTGCTCCTCTCAATTTGAAGGATTCATAATTCTCTACCTCTCTCCACCCTCCTCTATCCCTCAATCGGCCGGCCGGCTGTTTGTTGAGGCAAAGAGGTTGTGCGAAGTCGTCACATTGAGGGATAGAGGAGGGTGGACAGAGGTAGAGGTGGAGGCGCCAACCGGCTGATTGCTGAAGCTTGCCAGACCTGGAGATGCCGAACTAGGGAAAGACATAACAAAGAAAAAGGAAAGAAAAAGAAAAAGAAAAAGAAAAAGAAAAAGGGAGGAGATTGGGTGCTAAGAAGAGATGAAAAAAGTGAGTGCTGTATTATTTATTTAATGCACTGGAAAAATTGAAAAATAATAATTCTTATCTAATCTCACATGTGCAATTCAAAAAAGTTATAGTGTAGTCCACTACTTAATCCAATGCAAACCAAATGTGTGAAAAACTGATCTAACTCCATTATTAATCCGACCTCATTCATAATCTTTACATTAATCTAATCTCATTATTAGTCGTACTCAACCTATACCAGTCATCAAACGAGGCTAAGTGTCTAACCTATTTCTTGTTTGCTTGAATAACAAACTAATTATCTATGTTCATTTGTTTAAAATTACAATTACATTTGCACTAGTATATTGTTTTGCCAAATAGCTGTTTTGGTGTAATCATACTAATGTTTTCTGAACACAGACGGCGATAATGTGAAAAACCCTGGAACCATGGAGAACCTTGAAGATGAGGAACTGAAAGCAGCATTTGAAAACTGGAAGTCTAGAACATATGCTTTAACAGTTCCCTTGAGAATTGTTGCTTTACGTGGTTCGTTACCTCCCTCGTGGGTCAAGGTTTGCTTTATAGCTTGTTTAGCGTTTGTGTTTGTGTCATATCGATGTACGTATGTACTTATCAAATTCAAGTCTCATACATTTTAAAAGAGGAAAAAATATGAAACTATTTTCATATTCTTATCCCAACAAAAAGGAGGAAACAATATGATATAAACTTGAGGTAAGGTGGTGTATCATTGGGTACAATTTTTTAGTTATTCCATGTGTCAATATCTTGGTCTACTAAGTGCTTTATTAGTGAAAGTATCCTATTCCTGGTAGAAGATTAAAGAAAAACCTCTATCCTACAGTCTTTAGACGTAGATTTTATGCCAACAGCAACAATAGTTGTACTTAATGTTATTATTATGGTTGCTTTTGTAGTGCTCTTGGCATAATAGTCTTGTCATTGTCATTTTTATAGTTATGCCTGTTCTTCTAGGATATCATCATAATTTTCTTCATGGCACATAGGATTTCATTCAATCTCAAGGAAGGAGGGCGAAGTTATGTTCAGAACTTCGTGGAAGTCTCAATGACATCTTTTCTGATCTTTCAACTTCTTTTAGCAAAGGCAATTTCGAACCTAAATCTGCTGGGGCAGCTGATATTGTTACTGTTGGTGATCCATGGCTCAGTTTTGCCATTAAACAGGGTATAATTGAGCCCCTGCAATCAGTAGAGGATCAAGAATGGTTTAAAATGTTAAGTGACAAATGGAAGGTAAGGATGAAATTTACAATTCATGTTTAGGGTTCTTTTTCTTTCATTTATTGATTTTTACATTTTTCGACTAGGCCTTGAGAGGCATTCAATGTGATTTATATGGTGCTTCTATACTGCAGACATTTTTAGTAATGTAATGGAAAGGTTTTTTCAAATTGGCCTTTACGTCATGTCATAACCTCATCTAATGAGTTGGGGCTTGAAATGAAATTCTACTATTCTAGTTATACATTTGTTTGAAAGTCAATGCTTTCGCCTTGTTATTATGTCGCCTTTCTATTGCCATGTTGGCATTATAATGACTTTGGACTCATTGTGTATTACTGAGTTTGAGATTGTAATTTTATTTCCAATTTCCTAGCCTTCTTAGCTGATCTTTTCTCATTTTCTTATTAACCATACAAAACTACTCAATTATCGGTGTTCTTTGAAAAAAAAAAAAAACTGGGAAGGGGGAAGGTCAAACTATCATTTCTTGAATCTATTGAGTGGTAGTTACTCAAGATGTTAGTGTTTACTTTGAGAAATGGGAAAAGATCAATCTCATATGTTTAATCAATTTAGTAGTAGTGACAACATCCTTCAATAGTAAATCTTGTTGCAAGTGCTTTAGTTCAATCTTTTATATGAGTTTGACTTTTCTTTTATGCTTAAGTACCTCTTGCTTGATTGCTTTTTTAGTATGATACGAGAATTCTTATATCTCATCTTATTTAAATTTAGTTACTACTGCAAACAATTTGTTAGCTAACAAATATGTTATTTTTTAATTTTTTTTTTTTGGGGCGGGGGGGTTGACATAATTAATGTTCCAAATAGAGGCTTAACTTTGTGTTTTTTACTTGAACACTATATACTAGTTGGGCTTGCTGAGGTCCAAGGGTAAGAGGTGAAAGTTTGTCAAGTTTAATGAAGATCGCTTAAGCGTGCCTCAAGAAGAGCCTCAAGGCTCACGACTCTTGCCCCCTCATTTATTGATGCCTGACGGCTGTTTAAAAATGCATGAAAAATCGGTTCATGTTTTGAAAAATTGGATTTTGGTTTTAAAATCGTTTTGTGTTGTTTTCGGTTGGATGAAACGGGTTTTGAGGCGTTTCTTTCGGTATTTCTTTGTAGTTTTGGGTTGGGTATGTCCAAGGGTGTCGAAAGGGAGTTTGGATGCTTCGATTTGGGGTTAAGATGGTGGTTCCTGTAACTTGGATTAGGTTTCCGCTGTTGTCCAGTTGACTGGACTGGGTGGTTTAGTCGACTGGACTTAGTGGTTCAGTCGACTGGGTCGACAGTGTGTTGATCCAGTCGACTAGGTTTGGGTGTTGAGTCGACTGGGTTGGTTCTGTGTTGAGTTTTTGGTTTCCAATAGCTTTTCAGTCGACTGAATTATGGGATTCAGTCAACTGAAGTGCTGTTGGGGTTGTTTGGGTTGTTTTGGGAGGTCGTGTTATGGCCTTAGGAGTCGTGTTGTGACCTCGGAAGTTTGATTAGGTCTTGTTGTCGTCCTCGGGAGTGATGCGCATGGTTAGATGCGAGGTTTTGGTGTATGGTTGTGTGCGTGGTGTTTGTACATCATTGGATGTGGGACGTGTTTGGGTCTGAGGTTTTTTTTCCTAAAAAGGGGGTTTTGGAAAAAGATGGTGTTTGGCGAGAACGTTTATGAAAACCGTGTTGTGCGAGGTTTGGAGTTGGCCTTCGGATTAGGTTTTGTTTTGTAGGTTGTTGGTTGTTCGGGTGAGAGGACGGGTCGTCCAGGTGAGTGGACGTCGGGTGTGTGGCATGTGATGTCGTATCGGGCCATGTGGCGAGTGGTGCCGTTATGTAAAATGTAGTGTGTATACGTGGTTTTGTGCTTTTAAAACTCTAGTTTTATTCATGCATGTTGTAGGACGGATGTGGTCCTTGTGAATATAAAACTCTGGTTTTATTTATATGTGTGTGATTGTGATGGACGGAAAAGTGGTCCGATAAACGTTAATTTTGGTTAACAATGGATGGAAAAGTGGTCCGATGAACGTTAGCTCTGGTTAACGATGGACGGAAAAGTGGTCCGGTAAATGTTAACTCTGGTTAACAATGCATGTGTGTGCCTGGGAATCGAAGGGACAAAAAAGTGGTCATAATGATGCATCTATATGCGAGTATCTGAAGGACGGAAAAGTAGTCCTGAAGAGGCATGTGTTGTGTGGTGTGTGTTGTACGTGGTGCGTTGTATGGGTTGCGTGTGTCGCGTGAGTTGCATGTGTTATATAGGTTAACTCCGGTTAACAGTATATTAGATGGGTCTGTGGTCATTCGGTGAAAGTTTGAGAAGATCCCCCTGTTGGGTGTGAATCATCATCATATCATAGAATTGCATGTGGGGTTCGTGAGAGTTGATCTTTGCATGTGAAGCATTGTAGCATATATGTTTGTATATAAAATTGTTTTCAAACTGTTTTCAAGGCTCTTGCGAGTTGTGATGTAAAACTGTTTTCAACTTGTTTTAAGGCTTGGGCGAGTCGTAACATACATATTACATCTGTTAGCATGTTTAGTTTTTTCATATTTGTCTAGTTTCTGCTGAGTTTTGGCTTTCGGTGTGGAATTTGAAATATTTTTTAGGTGCATTCGATTACGCAGGTTGATTCAGGGAAGCCGATTGGGGTGGAAGATTTGTAATCTTCCTTTTTTGTTTCTTTTTAGACCATGTATGTTTACATGTTTTCGGTGTTGGAATCGTATGTTATAAGTCTGAGGGCGATATATTTAATGCATGTATGCTTTTATCTTAAGAGTAAGACATCAGGTTGGGTGTTGCTTTTCAGTTTTGTATGGTGGTTTGTGGGTGTTTCACGTGGTTCGGAGTTTAGGGCGTGACAACTCAGTATTAGAGTTCTGGGTTCGAATACCTAACAGCTGTGGGAAGAGGGGGTGCATCACCGGGTGAGGTTGATTGCGTGTGCTTGATTGCGTGTGTTCAGATGTTTTGATAGCATGAGCATGATAATGAGTTGAATATGTGAATGCTGTGTATATGTGAGCATGGGGGTTGAATCTTAGGATTGATTAGTCTTGCCTTCGGGTGTTTGGATTAACAAGCTTGGAAGCCGAGTTAGAAATGCGTTTAGCCGACGTGTTTTCTGGCAAGGAATCCAAGTAGGTTACCCAAATTGACGCGTCACTCTTGTCGGTTCTTCTCTGTATGTGGGGTTTGTTTAGCATGAATCTATGTGCCTACATGCTAGAATGCTTATGTGGTTAGTGTTTATGTTCATGCGATGTGGTGCATCTTATGTTCTGTCTTTTCTTTCATATTAGGTGTGTAATTTGGGCCCGGCCTGGTCAAGCTCGACTCGGGCCTGGTGGACTCTCGCTAAATCTTCGAGCTGGGCCGGGCTTTTTTGTTCGGGGGTCGGTCCAGGCCCTAGGGGTATTGGGCTCGGGCTTGGGCTTGGGCTTGGGCTACGGACGGGCTTGGGCCCGGGCCTCTGGGCGGGCTTTGACCAGGCCTCTGATTTTTTTGATTTTTTTAGTTTAATTTGTATTTAAATTTATAATACAATGGTAGTTTAATATATTAAGTTAAATTAAAAATTATAAACTTAATTTTTATTATATTATATAAGTTTATAATTAATAATTTATTAGTTTATATATTATAAACTAACTTCTTTTCTACTTATAATAATAAGTTTTTAAATTTTAAGTTAAACTATAAACTAATTACTAGTTGATTATATTATAAAAATATAACATTATTATTTGATTAGTTATTAAACTATAAATTTATAAGTTTATAGTAAACTTATTAGTTTATAATTTATTTGTGTATTTGTTTATTATAAAACTATTATTAATTGATAAGTTTATAGTTTATATTATTATAAGTTTATTAATTTATTATAATTATAAGTTGAACAATTAAATGCAATAAACTTGAACAATTAAAATAATAAAATGTGATATAAATTTTATTAATAAAAAATCAAATGTGAATAATTTTACACATTATAAGTGTATTGTACATGTTAAAAGAATAGAGAAATTACATCCCAACTAAGTTGGTACATACAAGCCTAACAATCATTTGCATTATTCTCTACTTATAATACATGACAAATGAAATGTAAAATTACAAATATAAAGAAATAACGTTTACATATATAACAAATAATTTTAAAAATTACTCTGAGTCTGATAATTCTTCATGTGTTCCAGAGGTTATAGATTCTAAGTCTGTTTTGAGTCTTTCCTTCTCGTCCATTTCTTGATACCTTTTCGCTGTATAAATTGTGCCCCGTGTAATCATCAATACTTGGACCATCTCCGGAGTGAGTGGATCTGTAATCGTTCAGCACCCGTCCACTTGTACTGAGAGTTGACTCCGAAGCAATTGTAGAGACATAAATTGCAAGTATATCACGAGCTATCGCGGCCAATACTGGCCACGACACCTTGTGTTGTTTCCAATAATCTAAAATATCAAAATTATCTTCATCTAAATTTTTTACAGTATCAAAATAACGTTAGAGTTCTGTGATAGAACTCCCATTAATCTCAGAAAGTCGCTTATTTTTTATTATAGACCAATCATTGTTACGACTTCGAAATGAAGTCCTAACCGCGGGTTATGTTGATTGTGGTATTATATGGGTTTTATATTCATCATATAAATAATTAAGTGTTTCATTTATTGGGTCAAATTGGTTTGTATTACCATAAATATTTTTTAAAAAATATTGTAAACCAATATTTTTACTCTTAGGATCTAGTATGCAAGTTATTTAAAAAATATGTATTATTTCATTATAATATTTATCAGATTTATCTTTTATACTAAATATCATCTGATAATAATTTGGATTGATTAAAAATTCATCAAATATTATGGTAATTTGTTTTAATTGCAGTAAAACTAATGGAGTAGTAGGAGTATAAATATAAGAAAATAATTATGTTGCTTGATAAAAAATTTTATAAATTTTTTATATACATTTAAATTATCCAATTCACTGGGCATTAGTGGAGTAAAATTAGTTTCCATATTCATTCCAAAAAATAAATCAATTGCTTTTGTTTGTTTTATTGCTAGTTGTAGTACATTATATGTCGAGTTCCACCTAGTTTTTATATCATGTTGTAATTTTTTACATTTTATATTTTCTTGTTAACATATTTTTCTATACATATCAACTCTTTTGGCACTACTATTTATATATTTTATTGCTAACCTAACTCGTTCAGGAGATTCATTGTAATATTTAAGTCCTTTAACAATTAAATTTAAAATATGTGCGGAACAACAAACATTAAATAAAGAACCAGATAATGGAAGCTGTAAATTACGTTTTAAATAATTAACACATTCATTATTATAAGAAGTATTATCTAAAGTAATAGAAAATATTTTAGATACAATGCCCTACGAAACTAGTTCTTGCCTAATAATTATACCTAAAGAATGACAGGTATAAGGAAATTCTATAGTTTTAAATGAAAAAAATTCTTTTACATAAATTCCAATCATTATCTATAAAATGTGCTGTAACACATTGATATTCTTGAGCATTTTTAGCAATCCATAAATTAGAAGTTAAACTAATTTTCCTCTTAAATTTGTAAATAAATCCATCAACTCGGTTTTAATTTCATCAAATCTATTTAAAATTCTATTTCTTGTAGTATTTCTAGAAAAACGTTGAAATTACGGATCAAATCCGATTTGTATCATTTCTTCAAATGTTGGTTGTTCCTATTTTATTATATAATCAACAACAGAATTTTGTGCGCGAGTAGGTTTTCACGAAAAATTAATAATATTACCAGATGCACCCTTACCTATATGCATTTGTGAAGTGAGATTAAGAGGTAATTTTTAAGATGACTATCAGAATATCTACGTAAGTGGCTAGTGCTACTCGATGTGTGACCCGAAAGTAGTTTATTACAAATTTTATATTTTGCTTTAACAGTAACGGTGCCATCATTATTTTTTTCA